>ML819364.1:0-20929 GCA_009831015.1 Picea engelmannii
GAAGAAGAAAGCTACAGCCCCTGCCACTAAAGTTGTTCTCAGTTGAAGCACCTTTCATGCAGTGGGGCTTGGAATTTATAGGGGAAATAAATCCACCATCCTCAGTGCAGCACAAATGGATACTCACGGCCACAGATTACTTCACAAAATGGATAGAATCAATCCCCACGAAGCAGGCTACTAATGCAGTCATCATCCAATTTTTGGAGACAAACATCCTGTCGAGATTTGGATGCCCTATCAAGATCATAACACATAACGCGGTTGCATTCAATTCTAAGAAGATGGATAAGTTTTGTCAAGATCACAATATAAACCTAGGGCATTCTACAAAGTACTACCCACAAGGAAATGGGTTAGCAGAATCATCGAATAAAATCTTGACCAGGATCATCAAAAGACTCTTGCAAGACAACAAGAAGGCCTGTCATAAAACACTTATTTATGCACTGTGGGTGGACAGGGTTACCAACAAGAATTCCATCTCAACGTCACCATTCCAGATTGTATACGATGTAGGCACAATTTTCCCCACCCCACTGGGGTTGCCCATTCGAAAATTGTTGCAAGAGAAGGAGGCCAAGCCAGATGACATGCAAAGGAGAATAAATCAATTGATTCACACACAGAGGATGAGGGAACATGTGTACAATCGATCACAACTCCACTAGGAGAGGATGAAGAAAACCTTTGACAAGCACTCTAAGAAATAGGAGTTTCAATTGGGTGATCTGGTTCTAAAATGGGATGTGAGGATTGAAGATAAAGGAAATCATGGAAAATTCAATAATCTTTGGACAGGTCTATTCAAAATCGATGCATATCGCGGAAATAATTCTTATTTTCTAGAAGAACTAAATGGAGAGTGCGTTGGTTGGGGGCCTGTAAACGACAGGTTCCTCAAACACTATCTGGTGAAATAAAGTCCATTTAAAGTCACATGTCATTATAAATAGTCATTTTATTTTTTTGTCTCAAGTCAGTATGTCAGCAGAAAATTGAAGCCCAAAGTGAAGGCCATCAGTTTATGTTGAACCTGTTAGAAACTGCGTCGATAGGTTTAGGTTGTGTTTAGTTTTTCATGTTTCAGTGTTTGAAAATAGAATAAGGCCCAATGGTCAGGCACCTGGTCTATTGTTCTTTGCTACCTCACTGGGAGAATAGCATCCCCGTTGGAGCTAGCTGTTAGTGCTGCCATTTTTATTTTTAGTTAGGGTCGGTCTTAGTCGAGTCATGGCCTGTGTGTCAAGGTATGTGAGGTCAGGTATTGAACAAAAAAGGGGTCGAATTCAGCAAGTGTTCAGTTGGCCCTTGGAATCGGGAAGGGATGTCAGAGTCAAAACATGTGTAAATAGTACGAGTCTGTTCCAAAAGAGTCGAGTCTTGTCAAAAAGGGATTTTCTACGTGCCCTGGGTCGAAGCAAGTTGTTAATAAAAGTCGCGCCGGCAAGTGCAGTGACCATCATCAGCTCATTATGAAGGCTGGGAGAATGAAAAATTGCAATGTTCGTATCACGTATGTCCTGGAGCCGTTATCAATTGTACCTTGCACGCACGGATGTTCTATGGAAAATGTTTGCTTTGTTTTGAAACATCCAATCGCCATGAATTTAGTGTTCCTTAGCACAATTCCACCTCCCGCCTACTATGTTATAAATTCCAAATTTTATGCACGCATTCTATTCGCAAATCAGGCTTATGCATTGTTTGTAGTTTTCTCTTACAAGCCCAAGTTGATCAGGACTATTGCCTTGGGCCCGTGCCTAATCCACCCCGCACAGGGAAAATGCACGTTGCACCATGGAAACCTCCCTAAACATAAGTAAGGGCACGCAAAGTGGAAAAAACATCGGGCATGAGCCCCAAAACTTGACTTTGATCAATGAATATCCAAAGGTCAGAGCATCCTTTTAACAGTTCAGGTGCATGGCCTTTTGCAGGAAAATTCAAGGATTCAATATGAGACTAGTCGAGCAGTTCACACTCAGTTTCGATGGATTTCATGCAGTGATATCAGGTGTTACTTTTTAGGTAACCGAGGAAACTCTGTCAACCACAATAGAGATCCCTCTACGCAGTAAAAGGTAGTTTAAAGGGATTCCTTTGGACGTGCGGTGCTATGAAAACTTCATCAAGTAAGATGGTTTAGGTGGGGAAATTGAGACAGGCGTTCTGAGTAGATATATGCAGGAACCTTTTCAGAAACTGATTGGAGCAATCAGGAAATATTTCACCTGTGAAGGGAGGTTCGATAGAATACATTTGCATCACATTAGGTTGTTGATGCACTTTACAGGAAGGAGACGATTAAATCTACCCTTCTTCTTACATCAAAACCTTCGAGAAATGAAAAACAGTGCACAGGCAGAAGTGGATCAATCTAAAAGGAAACTCTCTCATGTCTCGCTGATTATTATTGGTAGTTGAGGAACTAGTACGGTTGGGAAGAAACTGGGACTTGTTCTTGCTCATAGCAGGCATCCCCAAGGATCCAAAAGGAGATTCCTTTATGTCTGCGGGAAGGGTAATATCACATCGTGCGGAGGCTGGAGTGAAAAAGGTTGCACAAGAAAGAAAGATGTTGGAAGCCCTGCCCCCCAACAACAAATACCCCAGACAAGGGGCAATCCAAAGAAGAACAAGGAAGTTGGGGAAACCTGAGTCCCAAGTGAACTGTGCACAAATTTTGTTGCCGAAGAATTACTTATGAGCACCATTCGACTGGAACCTGCTAAAGGTACAAGTCAATAAAGTTGGAGCATAACGAGGAGGACAGATGCCGAAGGCACAAATTTTTGAGAGTCGTCTTAGCAACTGAAGAAAGCACATCTTGCTATCGCCGAGCTTTACCAGGAAAATAGAGAACTAAGACAATAGTTAGCAGTGAAGACCCTCGAAGTGTTAGCAACACAAAGCCACAAAGGAAATGTGACATGGCTAAAGAGACAGCTCAGGGAATCACAAGATACAATCACACAACTGTGTGAAACACAGATGATGTCAGAAGAAAGGAATATGAAGAATTTCATAGAATATGAAGTGGCCAGGGAGAAAGTCTATGCAACTCTTTCCAGCGTGCAGAAGAAACATGATTAACTGACTTCATTCTTGTATTCTCAAATGTGGCACAGATATTGACAGTTTTGAAGAAATTTTCACCCTTGGACAGTTTTGTCATTTTGGTAATGACTGTGACAGTCAGCAGTCACTCACCATGTACGCACCCTAGCAAATGAGTACACGACAGAAATCAAGACCATTACAGTGGATGGAGGGAGTTTGACAGAGCACTTGATCCTTCTGATACCCTATCAAAGGAAGGCATCGACACAACACTCTCCCCCATGACGAGACCTTGCTGATAATCGAACCCCCATGGCAAAGACAAGCGGTTATGACACGATCGAATACAGTTGGTTCCTATTTCTGGAAAAATGCCATGCGAAGAGTCATTGAACATAAGACAGTCAATTTCCTAAATTCTAGGGATAGTAGCTAGAGAACAGCGAAGCCCAAGCAGCGCCCTTCCCTATATATTTTATCTTTTCAATGTAAGCCAGGTTGGTTGACAAAACTAGTGTAGACAGTGACTATTGAATGTAGTTTGAGCTCAATCAAAATTTAATGCAAAATTCTTGAAGATTTGATGAAAAGATTCTAATTATAGCAGTTGGATGTATTGTTTCCTCACTTTGTGTACGTTCTTCCTGTATTCTTTATTCATATCTATTTCTTTCTATATAGGAACATAATTTCAAACCTAGGATTCGTTGCACAGCTCCCTAGGATTCGTTGTGCAGCTCCCTAGGATTCACTGCGTAGCTCCCTGGGATTCGTTGCGTAGCTCCCTGGGATTTGCTGCGCAACGACCTGGTGTTAGCGAAATTTTTGGTCTTAGGCACCAAGGTACCCAGACCTGCAGAATGCACGGGAAGCACCCAGGCATAGCACTGAAGGATCTCTTTTCTGGCCGCGAATCAAGCGAGTGGGCAAAGTTTTGTTGTCGGTAGCCAAGATCCATCCATGAAGCAGATCAACGGTCATCAGGATTTTGGGGCTACTAAGTTACCTGATATATAGCATCAGAAGGAAAGCACCTATATTTCAAGAGTAAATCTGGGTCGTCCAATTCAGTGACACATGGCGCAAGTCCCAGTCACATCGGCATATCGGGCATTGCAGTGTTGTGAATCAATGGGAGTCAGAACTCTCGATGTGCGAAGCTCTGAAATGTTAAATATAGGGGCATAGCCCACGGTCATATGGGATAAGGGCCATAAAGAAAGGGAAGGCATCTATCGAGCAACGAGCGGCTGAGTTTGTTCGAGAAAATGATCCTCACCATCAAAGTTCAATGAAAATCCGACTGTCGATCCACACGGACTGTTTTCACGATTCCGGGCATCGGGATTTTTGAAATCAAGGGGAGTGCAAAAAGCACTCATGGATGTCAGGGCTCATCCCGATCCTGATGAATATAGTTTATGAAAGTGGGGGATGGTGGTTGAAACCTCATTTCAGCACATAAATGGAAAGCATGGAAGGACGCCCGTGGTGGCTAGCTGACAACCGAGAACTCCTCTGAAAATGGGTTTTCTTGTAAAGCCCATACTATTTTAACTTCGCGTCTGACAGAGGAAGGCAAGTGCAGTCTGACAACAGAAGGAGGAGACTCAAATCTTTGAATGCAGTGGTTAGTTCGTGTCCTCTGGGGGCCGTTCGCATTTTTGAGTATATGTACTCAGTTTTTATATTTTGTAAGCATCGATGGTTGAGCAAGGCTCCCGATTGTAAAGTTTTAGTGAAGCGCTAGTCACTCTAGTCAATATATGGGGCATTTGAGATTTTTTACCTTATGGATGTCAGTTTATTTTCCATTTCTTTGTATTCTGTTTTAGAACAACTCGGAATTGGAGGATCCAGTCGAGCTGTAGTTGTTATAGGATGATGTAGGTTGGATCACTGTGACAGTTACTTTGCTTCTAATCAGCTCCTGTGGTTTTCTTAACATTGAACGACTTGGAATTGGAGGATCCAGTCGAGTCACCTTTCAGCCCCTTGAAGCTATGGACCAATAGGATTTTGGTTTCTGAGTTTTTCTTCCCAAAACTTCCGAAGGCCTGTCGCCCAAAGCAGTTTTTCTCACCCTGCTCACAAGTCTTCCATCTACCACCCTTAAATCCATTCACTGACAGAAGTTGGATCAAGACCTCCCTTGCTCTCTACATACCAGGCCTGGTTCTCTGAGTTAAAGCTATATTTTCTTGAGTTTTTACCCATCCGATCACCCCATTAAGCAAACCGTGACATAAAACTGATGGGTGTTGGGCTCTACTCCTGCAAGCAATCCAGGAGCGACTTCTGACGCTAACATTTCTAGTGTTGTTGCTGGGGACTGAAGTTGAAAATTTTCCCCGGATTTGAACGAAATTGAACCTCTAATCCTGAAGGTGCATCAGGCATCAGAACCTTTGCAGATTGCTACTGTGCACCTGGCGACTCCATTGTGACGACTCCACTGTGATGAACCTGCCGTGTTAATTGTGTCTTTTAGAGGTAGACACATGCGGTCTCATCCACAGCTACCTCTAGCTACACCTGAATCTGATCCAGAGGTGGTTCTTAGGAAAGAAAAGGCCCCTGAAGAAGAAGCTTCCACTGCTGAACCAGGTAATCTACCATCTCCCTCTGTAGGAACTCCTTTTTCTCCTCCTTAGTTTCTTAATAGGCATCCTTTGGAGGTTTCCCATTTCCTGAATTTTGGGAGTGTTCCTGCTGAGCTTTCCCCTCCCGGTCTGGGATTGGAGGGAGAAATCCTTGTCACCCCCCTCTCCTCTGAAGCTGTACTTTGGCCTAGACCCAGGACTGCTGAAGATTTCCCCACTCCCGCACGAAGAGGAGAACCTGCTGACTTGAGTTCGTTATCCTTCTCCTTAAATCCCCTCTTGTTTCCCACCCCACTTTGAGACTCATTCCCAATAGCCCCCTCGCGAACTCCTTCTCCTCCAAATTCTCCTCCACCGAATATTCCTATGGCTGGTGCTAATCCCCCTCTAAATAGAATGGATGTCATAGTCACTGCCAGATATGCTCCCTTAATCCTACCTCATCCTATGAATCCTCTCCCTGCTGGAGATTACTTGAAATACATGCTCAAGTTCGCTGGAGAAGGAGACATAACTGCGGAAGAGCACCTGGCTTCTTTCTACAGTTATGCAGACAACCTGAACATTGAAAATGAAGATGTTTGGATGAGAGTTTTTGTCCAAAGCTTGGATGGTGAGGTGAGGAAATGGTTTAGAGGATTAGCTCTAGGATCTATTGCTGGGATTGAAGCATTGGACAGTGCCTTCTTGAGGCAGTGGGGAGATAGGAAAGATTTCATGTATTACATGATAGAGTTCGGGTCTCTGAAGAAGATGGAAGGAGAGTCTGTATCCAACTTCTCCAAAAGATTCAATAATATGTATAATAAGATTCCTGCTGAAATAAAGCCCTCAGAAGCTTCAGCCAAAATTTCTTACGTCGGTGTGTTTGGCCCCGATTTCTGTCTTTTGTTGAGAGAAATAAGAGCCACCTCCTTAGGTCAAATGCAAGATGTGGCCATTGAGGTGGATTCTAATGTATTAGCAGTGGACAGACTAAGGAACAAGGTTGACGCAGATAGGAGAAAGGGAAAATCTGAAGCCTCGACCTCTGGCCCGTCGGTGCCCCACCCTCAAGTGGACGAATTGACCAAGCTGGTGAAGTCTCTGTCTGCAGAGATGGAGAGAATGAAGGTGGAGGGGAGGAAAACGTACAATGGCCCTCAAAAAAATGAAAACAAAGGAGGTTTCAGGAGGCCAAACAATATCACTTCTCCGACTGTGCAAAGAGAGAGGGGAAGAGACAGAGAAGACCAGAAAATTTAGGCCCCTTTTCAAAACAATTTTGTGGTTGAGGGGGAGGAAGGGGAAACAGATGAGCTGGATCCTGAAATCCATTACTTCGGGGACACTCATCCTTTTCCTCATCTCACTCAATCAGCATACGAGGAGTCTCTCATGGACTGTCAGCTAAATGAACTGAGCAAGGGAGACAAGGCTGGTGGCAACCAAGGCAGATATGATCTGCGTCCCAGGAAAAAGATAGTAGCACTTGATGTTCCCTAGCAGTACACTAGAGCAGAGAAACCTGCTAATGAAGTAGCAGATAGTCACAGAGGTAAGAAACCCCAACCCCTCTCTCCCATAGTCCAGAGTCATGTTCCCGAAGTAAGAGAAATCTCAAAGATTACATCTTCTTTTAATTTCGAGCATGAAATTCAAAAAATCAGAATCCCTGTGCCCCTAACCGAATTGATTAAACATGAAGGATTCAAGAAACGCTTCTTTGAGATTTTACAGTCTGAGGTCTCAAGCCTTCCCACAGACTCTATCAATTTGCAAGATGAAAAGCCTGTAGTTATCTTAGGTCCTATGGTAGAAGATAGGAATGATTCATCCCCTCCCTTCTACACTTCCCTGAATATACATGACAAGGTACTACACAATTGCTTGATGGATTCAGGGGATTCTCAAAACCTCATGTCGAAAACTGTCATGGAAGAGTTAGGGCTAGAAGTCACCCGAGCCTATCACGACCTCTATTCCTTTGACTCCAGGAAAGTTCAGTGTCTAGGAGTTATCAAAGACAGAGAAGCCCAACTGGCCTATATAATTAGTGATGAGGCCAACCCTACCAACCATCCCATTTTCTCCTTAGACACCGATTTAGGTTCCAGTGTGCTACAACTCACCCACGCTCCCGAAACTCCTCTTAAACTCAGAAAGTAACCCACCATTTCCCCTAAATTTCCTCCCTCCATCACCCCCATCTGGAAAATGTTCTTTGATGGAGCCTCTTCCAGGGAAGGTGCTGGAGTTGGGGTGGTTTTTGTGTTACCTGCTCAGGAAGCCATATCTCTGTCGTACAAATTAGAATTTGAAGTGACCAACAATGTGGCAGAGTATGAAGCTCTCATCCTAGAATTAAGAGCCGCAAGGGAAATGGGAATTCAGGAAGTAGCAGTGTTAAAAGACGCAGAGTTAGTGATCCAACAGATCAGAAGTGCATATCAGGCTAAGCATCCTCAGCTCAGGAGTTACAGGAATGAGGTGTGGGACTTAATTCACAGTTTCTTCTCAGCGTTTAACATTTCTTTCATCCCAAGAGAGAAGAACACAGTGTCTGATTCTTTGGCTACATCAGCAAGCAGTTTCAAAGTTCCCTTGCCACCTAAGTTCAGATATGATGTGGAAGTAAAATACACGCCCTCCATACCTGACAACGTCAAACATTGAAAGGTATTCGAGGATGATCTTGAGATCAAGAGATTCCTGGAGACTATCGAAGAATTTTCAGAAATGCATATCGACCAAGACTCTATCTCTGAAGAAGAGTTCGATGAGGGTAAGTTTTTGAGTAAAATCACAGAACGAAACATTGTGCAACTCCCTAGCAACCATATCCCGAGGGGACTGGTTCCTTTGGAAAGGATCTTTGATAAAAATGGTGTGTCGTTGAAGGGGGAAGTTTCGGAGGATGACATTGATGCTATACGGTGCAATATTGGCACTGAAAGCGAGCCCAAGCTTGTCAAATTGTCGAGAAATCTGACAAAGGAGCAAAGATTTGAATATGCTGGACTTTTGAGGGAATTTGCTGATTTTTTTGCCTGGACTTATGAAGACCTCAAAACCTATGACACCTTTGTCATCGAGCATAAAATATCGTTGAAAGGAGAGGAAAAGCCATTTAGGCAGAAGCTGAGACAGATCAATCCTATGTTGTTGCCTATCATGGAGAGGGAAGTCAAGAAGCTACTTCAAGCTCATATCATTGTACCGTTGAGATATTCAGAGTGGGTGGCCAACTTGGTACCGATAAGGAAAAAGAATGGAGAGATCAGACTCTGTGTAGATTTCAGGAACTTGAACAGGAGCTCGCGGAAAGATAACTACCCCTTACCAAATATGGAACATATTTTGCAATGGGTAACAGGAGCGTCTAGGATATCCATGATCAACAGCTTCTCTGGCTACAATCAAGTCTCTGTTTTGCCTAAGGATAGGGAAAATACGGTGTTTACCACTCCATGGGGCACATTCATGTATGCCAATATGCCTTTCGGATTGATGAATGTAGGGGCAATGTTTCAACGTGCCATGGATATAGCTTTCATTGGGGAAAAAGATAAATTTGTGGTCATCTATCTGGAGGACATCACAGTGTTTTCAAAATTTGATAAAGAACATTGTTGTCATCTCAGGAAGGTTTTCCTGAAATGCAGAAATTTTGGCATTTCATTAAAACCCAAGAAATCTATGTTCACCATGCAGGAGGGAAAGCTACTAGGTCACGTAGTATCAGCGGAAGGAGTCAGGATTGATCCCAGCAGAATTGAGGCGATACAATCCTTATCGATCCCAAGGTCCAAGAAGTAGGTCCAATCTTTCCTCGGTAAAATTAATTTTCTGAGGAGATTTGTGCCTAACTTTGCTGAGGAGGTAAAGATTATAACAGCCATGCTGAGGAAAGGAAATGAAGTGAGGTGGACTTCTGAATCACGACATTCCTTTGAGCAAATAAAGAAGGCCCTGACTGAATCCCCTGTGCTTATTAGTCTCGATTACTCAAAGGATTTCCTTATTTTCTCCTTTGCCTCGCCAGACACGGTGGCTGTTGTTTTATTACAGACAAACGAGACTAGGTTAGAGCAGCCCGTGGCCTATTTCAGCCAAGCATTGAGGGATGCCGAAGTTAGGTATAACATTATGGAGAAGTAGGCCTACGCCCTGGTAAAGGCTCTCAAGGCATTTAGAGTATATGTCCTGCAGTCAAAAATCATCGCTTATGTCCCATCAGCTATTGTCAAAGACATTCTTATCCAGCCTGACATAGATGGGAGAAGGAGTAAGTGGATAGCCAGGATTCTAGAATTTGACCTGGAAATAAAGCCTACCAAATTGATAAAAGGTCAGGGCTTAGCCAAGTTGTTAGCTGAAGCCAATTGCCAAGATTTGGGGATCAGTTTCATCAATGAATGCTCAGAAATTCAACAGGGTCGGCTGTCTTATATGGATCCTCAAAGGGAGCCCCCATTGGCCCGATGCCTTTGGTATAAGGATGTCGTATACTTTCTGCAGGAGTTGCAGCCTCCAGACGGCCTGCAAAGAAACCAAGCAAGAGCTTTGAAGCTCAAGGTAGTTAGATACTACCTGATCGATCAAGTTTTATAATGGAAAGACCCCCCTGGGGGTGATTTTGAAATGCATGAATCCACAAGAGGCCGAGATGATCATGGATGAATTTCACAGTGGCCTATGTGAAGGGAACCATTTCTGGAAAGCCACAGCCCACAAAATCCTCAGGGCTGGGTACTGTTGGCCTACCCTGTTCACCGACATCTGCAAAAGGGTCAGAGCTTGCATCAAATGTCAAAAATTTGCAGGAAAGTAGCAGCTCAAGCCTCTATCGTTAAACCCTGTGGTGGTTTCAGGACCTTTCCAGCAATGGGGTCTAGATTTCATTGGAGAAATTCACCCTGCTTCCAGTGGGCAGCACAAATGGATCCTGACCGCTATATATTTCTTTACCAAATGGATCGAGGCTATCCCTACCAGGAGCGCTTCCCACAAGGTAATCATTGGGTTCTTGGAGAACCTCATCACAAGGTTCGGTTTCCCAAGTAAAATTGTCACGGATAATGTAGCCTCCTTCACGGATGAGCCATTAGCCCGGTTCTGTGAGCAGTTCAGAATCAAACTGATTCACTCCACCCTATATTATCCACAAGGAAATGGTTTAGTAGAATCCTCCAACAAAAGTCTAATAAGAATCATCAAAAGGCTGTTGGAAGACAACAAGAAGGCCTGGCATTCCAGACTGAAGTTTCCTCTATGGGCCGAACGAGTGACCACAAAGAGATCTATAGGCGTCTCTCCTTTCCAATTAGTCTATGGAGCAGAGGTTGTTTTCCCTTCTCATCTAGCCATGCCGATAGAAAAATTCCTCCAGGATCACCAGGAGGAGCCTGATGACATGATCAGAAGGATTCATCAGCTAGTGGAGGTGTAGCAGGGTAGGGAGTAGGCAATGGACAGAATTCAGGACCATCAGCAAAGGATCAAGCAGGTTTTCGATAAGAAGTCCAAGAAGGAGTGGTTCCAGATATGAGATCTGGTGCTGAAATGGGATGCTCCTAAGCAAGATAAGGGCAAACATAGCAAGTTTGAAGCCCTGTGGATTGGGCCTTTCAAAATCTCTGAGACTTTCTCAAATAACACGTACGGGTTGCAGGATTTGGAAGGTGAAGAAGTTTTCAGCAGCACAGTAAATGGGCATTTTCTCAAAAAATATTTTGTATGAGCCATAGATGGCTCCTTTGTTTGTAAATATTGTCCTTTGGTTCTTTGTTTGATTTTATTTTTTGGCTTAATAAATGACTCCATAGCCCAACAGCAAGGCACTGGAGCTGCAAAAGGAGTTCTTAGAGCATCGCAGGGACGACTCTATCCCCCGTGGAGCCTATGTTAGCGACATTTTTGGTCTTAGGAACCAAGGTACCCAGGCCTGCAGAATGCACGGGAAGCACCCAGGCGTAGCACTGAAGGATCTCTTTTCCGACCGTGAATCAAGCGAGCGGGCAAAGTTTTGTTGTCGGTAGCCAAGATCCATCCATGAAGCAGATCAACGATCATCGGGATTTCAGGGCTACTAAGTTACCCGATATATAGAATCAGAAGGAAAGCGCCTATATTTTAAGAGTAAATCTGGGTCGTTTGATTCAGTGACACATGGCGCAAGTCCCAGTCACATCATCATATCAGGCATCACAGTGTTGTGAATCAATGGGAGTCAGAACTCTCGATATGTGAAGCCCCGAAATGTTAAATATAGGGGCATAGCCCGCGGTCATATGGGAGAAGGTCCATAAAGAAAGGGAAGGCATCTGTCAAGCAATGAGCGACTGAGTTTTTTCGAGCAAATGAACCTTGCCATCAAAGTTCAACGAAAATCTAACCGTCGATCCACACATACCGTTTTCACGATTTCAGGCATCGGGATTTTTGAAATCAAGGGGAGTGCAAAAAACACTCATGGATGTCAGGGCTCATCCCGATCCCAATGAAGATAGTTGATGAAAGTGGGGGATGGTGGTTGAAACCTCATTTCAGCACATAAATGGAAAGCATGGAAGGACGCCCGTGGTGGCTAGCTGACCGCCCAGAACTCCTCTGAAAATGGGTTTTCCTGTAAAGCCCATACTGTTTTAACTTCATGTCTGAAAGAGGAAGGCAAGTGAAGTCTGACAACAGAAGGAGGAGACTCAAAGCTTTGAATGCAGTGGTTAGTTCATGTCCTCTGGGGGCCGTTCGCATTTTTGAGTATATGTACTCAGTTTTTATATTTTTTAAGCATCGATGGTTGAGCAAGGCTCCCAATTGTAAAGTTTTAGTGAAGCGCTAGTCACTCTGGTCAATATATGTGGCATTTGAGATTTCTTACCTTATGGATGTCAGTTTATTTTCCATTTCTTTGTATTCTGTGTTAGAACAGCTCGAAATTGGAGGATCCAGTCGAGCTGTAGTTGTTATAGGATGATGTAGGTTGGATCACTGTGACAGTTACTTTTCTTCTAATCAGCTCCTATGGTTTTCTTAACACTGAACGACTTGGAATTGGAGGATCCAGTTGAGTCACCTTTCAGCCCCTTGAAGCTCTGGACCAATAGGATTTTGGTTTCTGAGTTTTTCTTCCCAAAACTTCCAAAGGCCTGTCGCCCGAAGCAGTTTTTCTCACCCTGCTCACAAGTCTTCCATCTACCGCCCTTAAATCCATTCACTAGCAGAAGTTGGATCAAGACCTCCCTTGCTCTCTACATACCAGGCCTGGTTCTCTGAGTTAAAGCTATATTTTCTTGAGTTTTTACCCATCTGATCATCCCATTAAGCAAACCGTGACATAAAACTGATGGGCATTGGGCTCTGCTCCTGCAAGCAATCCAGGAGCGACTTCTGACGCTAACACCTGGGATTCACGTTATTTGGACAAATGGTATTTCCTCTAAGTGAACTTTGAATTCATCCTTAGCGGTGCTTTGAGTCGCTTCCTGTGTTTTTTCCCACTTGCCGCACACAACGATTTTACACTGAAAACTGTTGCTCGCTTAGCCTTTATCCTCTCAAGTTCAGTCACCGAGTCATTTGTTTCCATCATATTCTCGAACCAACTCCATATCCCAAGGCATTACTCTCTTGTAAAACCAAAACTTATTATTTAAAGGTGTTAAATCTAGCCGACAATTTAAAGCCATATCTTGTACCGCGACAAAGTTTCCCGAGAGAGCCCTCTCCAGGTCTGAAAGGCTAGTTTCAGGCCTCAAACTTGGTTTGTAGGTTTCCTCTATCATTCGTTACTCAGTCTAAAAAATTTTACAGAGAGCTAACAAAACTTTTAGTTAAATTGGCATAGTTCATTATGAAATGATGTAGGAAGTTATCCTTCCCTTGTAAACCCTGAAGTTGTCTAATGTTGCACAGGGGAGGCAACCAAAGTATTTCCTCAACCTTCATAGGATCCACCATGATCCCATGCTCATATACTATGAATCCTAAAACACAACCAGACCTAAGGCAAAAGATGCACTTGTGAGGGTTCAACCAAATGAGATAATAACGACATCTCTTAAATACTACTTGAAGGTGAGTTGAGTGATATACCCTCTTGTGAGAATGAGTAGCGAGATCATCTAGTTAGATTTGATGATATGCTTAAGATCGTGAAATGAAAATGTCATGGCACCTTGGAAGGTCGCTTCGACGTTTTTAAAGCCGAAAGGCATTTTTCAATATGTAAATGTACCCCAAGGAAAAATAAACGTCATCTTGTGTTGATTCTCGGGTTTGATCTGAATTTGATTATAACCTAAAATTCCATCCATAAAGGAAAATACTTCACTTCCCCCACACTCATCAATAATCTGGTCAAAAAAAGTAGTGGGGAAGTTATCTTTAGGAAAAACCTTATTCAAGTCCCTAAAATCCATACACATGCGGAAGGTTCCTTTCTTTTTATATATGGGAATGGGGTTAGCCATCCATTTGATCAAGGGAACTGGGTAGATGAAACCAACATTAAGCAACTTCTCTACCTTTTCCTTGATAACGGGGGCCTTCCTAGGATAAACAACTCTAAGATGTTGTTGAAAAGGTTTAGCATTCATATAGGTTTTAATTTCATGCTCGACAATGATTGGGTCGATCCCTAGAATCTCTTCATATGAACAAGTAAATACATCTCGGAATTGTTTGAAGAGATTAGTGTAGATCTGCATTTACTCAGGCAAACAATCTGCACCGACATATACGTTCTCAATTTTACCAGGGGTTCGAGAGATGTCGATCGCAGCGGTAGGAGAAATATTCTCCATGTTTCTTTTGGCATAAATACCATGTGTATCTAATGGAACCACGTTGTGACTGACCATATCACTCAGGGTGGACCTAAAGTAATCAATTTCAATCCTAACAAGCTCCGGCAGAAAACATGATCGATGTCCCAGGGCCTATCAGGACCACACATGGCCTTTAATATGGCTTCATCCAAAGGTAAATTATCATCAAGGAAATCATGTGAACAAGATGATTGAATGGTCGATATGGGCTCTAAAACAAGATCCATCTCGTCTATCTGCAAGGAGGAAGGATATGGGTTAGAAATAGCTTCTAGAATAGCCTGATACACCACTTTTGTTTCTAACAATGGCATTTCAATCCCAATGTGTAAATGACCTTCTTACAACATACTCAGGGAAGGTAGGGTCCAAGGTTCATTGAAATATGAAGTACGGAAAGGAACATACCTCATCAATGACAAAGACTCACTGGAAATGGCATTAATATGTTGAATTGGTGTCATGAAATCACAAGTATCCATCAAGGAGGAATACATCCTGACACCAACATTCTGAGTTTCCTACTGAGAATTATCAATAAAAGGGACTGAAGGTCCCACCGATGCATTAGGACTAGGATGCGCAAATGAAAAATAATCAATCATCACAATATTCCCTCCATGAGGAAAGCATAGAGTGCGGAAAATGGACGACACAACAATTGTCATGGCATAAGTCCAATTACACCCTAGTAGTAGATTGCGGTAAAGAGGCACATCAACCACCTCAAACTCAACCCCCACAGTATTTCCACCTAACTGGACTGGGAAAGCGAGAATGATCTCATGGGGTATGAAATAATTCCCATAAAATGAAATCAACATGGTCATGGATTGAGACAAGGGTGGAGAGCCAATGGCTTTCCAACATGTTAAGGACATCACGGATGTCAAAGCACCTTCATCCATTACAGTACGTTTGATGGTAATTTTTGTGTACTCCACATGGATTTGAAAGGCCACATGGTAAGGTAAGCAAGTCTTAATGTCCATGACATTAAACTTGATAACCTTTGAGCCACACGGATCTAGAGCTCCTAACGCAGATAACAAGGTGTTCCTCTGTGAAGGACATGTCTGGAGCACCTCCAAAGACAACATCGTGCATGGGGTTTGGCCCAAATCCTTAACAATCGAGTAGTTTTGGGCAGCTCTGGAATTAGGATTGTGGGCATAGCACTTTATTACTCCTTTTAGAATACGAGGCGTAGGTTCCAGCTTATCGATCTACAAGGGTGTTTTGGGGGGAGGAGGAGACTTTTGACCTACAATAGTCTGTGAAGAATCATAATCGCATGATTGAGTGGCTACATCAATCTATGAATTAATCATATTGATGCATAGATGGCCACCTTCATGTGCCGAGGGGTTTTTACTCCCACTCAACTCATTTCCAGTGTTAGAGGTCCCCAAGGCCATATTTTGCTTATGTGGAAATGAGTTTGTCGTCACACCAGGCAGTTGTGATAAGAGCCTCGAGGCTTCCTTGATTTTGGGGCACAAGTGGGTAAGGTGATCATCTTCACAAAGTTTACAAGGAAACTTCACCTTCCTCTTTTATTTCCTTCCCTCACCAACATTATTATTCGATTTATCATTATTACTATCGTCCTTGGATTTATTATTATTATTTTTTTTCCCACCCTTACAATTATTACCAAGTCCTTTCCTCTTGTTCCCTCCTAGTTGTTGGTTACCATTTGGGTTTGTTGACGACTGTACAAAATGCACATCCACCAACTGGGTGGTGGAGGATGAAGTCGAAGCTTGTATTGCCACAGGCTGTCTTAGAGACAAATATTTCAATTGGTTTGTCACCATGTATGTAGTCTTAGCATTTACGGAGCCTATGATGACATCGGCATGAGGCCCGAGATTTTGTCTGGGATCATAGTTTGACCATGGTGTGTCTGGGATAATTTCATAAATCATCCCAGATTGAGCATATATAAGGTCCAATTGTTGGGATTTTAAGATGGCTTCTTCCTTAGTGGTCACTTCGAATGTATAAACATCCTTCGAAATGTAAGGTAACAAAGAATTGAGGAACCATTCCAATAGAAACTCTAGATGAATGTAGGCTTTAATTAATCTCTTCCATCTACGCCACTCTTATATAGGATCAGAAATATGGGTGGCTTTTTCTTGCCGAAGAGTTGACAAGAGTCTTAGGACAGCATCATAATGAACCAATAGTTGGATGTGATTTAAAAAAACCAAAACCATCTGACTGGAAGTTCTATAGGTTCACCCAGATAGCTCAATGTACCACTTCATGGCAACCCCTGTGAGGGTGCATTGAAATAGCCTCAAATGAATATAGTCATCATTAAGGGAGTTAGATGAGCACCAAAGGTGAAAAGTAGTCACATGATCACTTGAGTCCTCACCAGTCTTGCCTTCGAATTTTTGAATGTTTGAAGGAAGCTTGGTGGGGATGAGGGACCATGACGAATCATGACGCATAGGGTAATTCATCAATTTCGACAAATATGGTAGATTTAGCATGGCCAGAAAAAGGAATCGAGGTTGCGGCGTCTGAGCCCATGCTCTCAGGAAATATTGGGGTTGAGAGATTGTAGACCATACAAGGTACTGGTATACACCATGGCCCTGTCAGGTAGGATAGTATCCTCCTCGTAACTGATTCATGAAGGGTTGTAAGGGAACCATACCCACATAAGAAACATGATAAATATTATATACATTTCCCCCAAATGAAGGAACTCCATGTTGGGGATTTCCCATTCCGTAAAACTGACTCCCTCCAAATGAAACACCAGAGGACATAGGGGGATTCACCATAATAAATGCATTCATAAGAATCAACATGGAGGAAGAGGGAATGATGGAATAAATATAGGTGTTGGCACAGGGGCATACCCAGGGTTCAACGCTTCAACAACGCACCAACAAAACCCCAACTATCGGCCCTTTCGGCAACACCTGCGAAGTAGATGAAGTCTCACCCGAGGTAGAGGCAGGGGTAGTTGCAGGACTCAGATGTCTGCAACCTTAGTTGGGACAAAGATCTATGATTGTAACACCTTAGCAGATCACTTAGCAGTTATAGTTCATTAATATTCAGTCTTAGTTTACAGCGTAAATAACCCTAACAACAGATCAGTGCAGTATTCACACAGATCCAATATATTCAAGCACTAAGCATATCAACACAGATCAGATCTAGCATCTTATTCACATGATTTGGCACTAAGTTATCATACTAGATTCACCTAACATACATCAGTGCACTAAGCATTAATCATATGAACAATGAAATGACCATAATGCACAAAGCAACCATAACACAGGATATACGTGGTTCACCCCCAGCCTAGGGATACGTCCACCAACTCTTCTTCTCTTTTTATTGCCTTCTGTCAATCTTCTACATGCACAGAGCCATGAGATCTTACTCCACATAGGACAGGAGATCTGCACGCACTTTGCTAGATCCTCCTTCCCCGAGTTATAGCACAAAGCCTTTTCACAGTCTCTTACAATCACTTGCACTTAGCTCTGCAAGTCCTCGACATAGTATGCATGAATCATTTACAATTTGTACTTAGCACTTAGCAAGGTACCAAAAACATCCTTCTCCTTTTTCCCCCTTCTTACATCGCCTAGACATCTATTTATACATTACAAAAAGGGCCTAAACATGAGTAAACCCATGGGTTGACATCCCCATACCCGTTACATAGCCCAAAACCCAAAAATCCCTAAAAAAGGGGCTGAGATCCCGCGATCTCCACTTTGACTTGCACTCCGCCTTCGACAGCCTTTCGAAGTCCCAAAATAGGTCAATCATGACCAAGGATTCTCAAAACTTGGTCAAGGGCCAACAGTCCCCCAACACTCACCTATGACTCGTCCCGAGTCACTCTGATCTCGGTAGCTCTGCTTCAAAATCCTCGAGTTTCTTCGACCTATTGCTACACCAAGGCCTCCTACTCAATGAAATCTTGGATAACTACTTCGTTGACAGGTTCCTCTAAGTGATGTTCAACTACAGTGACGACTTGTTCCAGTTTTGCGCCTGGGCCTTCAATCTCCGCGAACAGTTGGCAAGCCTCGTCCTGAATTGGTTGGAGCCTCTGAGTCACTTCCATGACTTTGCTCTGAATGGTGTGGACCTATTGTTGAGCATGCATTGTTCTTGGGATCGATTCATCCTCTCAACTGTAGACAAGGGCTTCAGTTGTGCCTGTATTGTTGTTGCTTGCTGTTTTGCCTCCTAGAGCTATGACTCCAATGCCTTTAGTTTAGGGTCTTCAGTAAGTCACTTGTAGGTTTGTGCACTTCTAATGCTAAGTTTGTTACATTCCAGAGAGAATGCTCTGATTCTCTCAACTGTGCTTCGGGCAATGGCTTCTCTTTGGTCTCAAACGTCCTACGGGGTACTTGGCATTGTTCATAACTCCAGATCTGTGATTGTTTGTTGAATTTGATGGATAGCTTCCGCAAGCTGCGCTACTTGATGCTCTACTGGTTCGTCCACCTTTTGTTCTAATCCTGTCACAGAGCGAAGTTCTCTGCTAACTACTTCTTTGAATCTGAGATGCTTTGCGAGCAACTGCTCTTTCTCTTGCTTGACCTGCATTCTCTCCTCTTCGAACTTGGTGTGGAGGTCATCTTTATCCTATTGCGCAACTCAGTGTTTCTCTACCATTTCCTATTGTCCTTGCTTTAGGGCCACTGTAGTCTTTTCTTTCTCTTTTTGCACTCAATGAAGATGAGCTTCGGTCACATCAGCTATTCTGTGGAGTTGGGCATGCTCATCTCCCAACTCAGGTTCTTCTGATGGTGGGGGCATAGTGGATACTATGCGGATGGATTGAAGGGCATGTTGTACCCCTCTAAATTCTACCTCAATCCTATCATACATGGCTTCTTGTTTGGCTTCAGTGTTCTGCAAGAGGTCATGCGAGGCATCTGATACAACTGTGATGATGAAGTTGAAGTCATCGAGCGTGAGTACAGGCTGCAGCTTAGTCTTGGTGGCTTTGGATTTCTTTCAAGAAGTAGGTTTCATGGGGGAAACCTTTCTTTTCTTGGAGGGAACAGTCTCATCAACAATATCCCTAGGCGGTGTTACTTCGCCTTACTTCTACTGATCTTCTTTGCCATTGGTCTCTTCTCTATATACTTTGTCATCACCTCCTCGATCAGGTGACTCTGAAGTAGTTTCTTCTGATGCACTGCTCAGGTTTTGTACCTCTTCGGTCTTCTTCCTTCTGTCGGTTCTATCTGTGTCGTGTTCTTCGTGAGTGGCCTCTGAGCTGCCAATTAGTTCTAGATCAAACATTTCTATAAGATCAGCAGGGAGAAGGAGCTCTGCAGACCAGTCCTTAGTTATCTCTTCGAGGTCCTCCTCTATGAGATTATAGTATGAATGAAGCTCTTCTTTACACTCATTTGCACGCGCAGTGATATAAATAAAGTTTCAATCTGTGCGGAACTTCATGAGAGGTATGAATCGATGTAGGGTGTTTGACATCATGCGAGGGACATCTACAATAGCCCTCTTTAGTTACAGATAGTATGTGTGGAATACTGTGTTTGACTGCCAATTTTTTCCCAAATCGCTCGAGTACCAGAGCGTAGTGAACTTTGCAACGAGTGGCTCGAACGGCTCAATGTCCGGGAAGGTCGCACCTTCCAGCATATCCTAAGAAGTAAATACTATCAGGATCAGGAGATAGCTAAAATGGAACTCGTAACCCTGATCCTAAGCTTCACGGTAATCCAATTCTAGTTGGCTGACTAGGTACTTCACCCAGTTCATTTGGAGTCCTTCAACACATTTTCCAATGAGGTCAACAATGAACCCTGTGACCTGCGTAGGTCTGTTATTTCTCATCAGCTTTCCTGTGATCAACTGGCAGGCCAGGCGCACTGCGCCATTCTGGATGGAAGCTACCTTGTAGCCTTGTGTCCTATTTTCTACATCACCATATGTGTCTTTGATCCTCTGTGCCAATGCATGATCTATAGCCTTCCCTAGGTAGAATTCATGTGGGTCGGGTCCCTACATGCTCAATCTGGTGATCCTATGGATCAACGTCGGATCGACTATGATGCGTCTATCTAGCCATAGATAGCCGCCATGATAACATGATAGAAGGATCTTAACACATGTGTTAACCTCCTAGTGCCTTCTAAAATGTGGAATCTTCATCACATTCAGGATGGTGGACTGTGCGAGGTGTTATCACTCCAGGAAACTACTTAGGGTTGTAAGCTAAGTATGCCTGGTAACTTAAGAATTGAACCTTTTTCAGTAGGTGGATCAATGGGATACTAATATAGCACAATGAAGAGATTACTTATCAGAATAACTTAATGAACCAGTGCTTTTAGAAACTGTAAATCAGAGGCCAGATAACAAGAGAGGTATGAAGAATATAGCTTAGACAACCAAATACATTGGAATGCAGGGTTTAAACAA
>ML819364.1:53380-66994 GCA_009831015.1 Picea engelmannii
CCTCCAAGTCCAGTGTTCCAATCACCATAAGGCAGGGAGATACCCGTGAAGGGTCGAAGGCCGAGGTCCAGTTGTTCTGTGCATCCCCCCTTGAGGCACCCACCTCTTGGACAGGATCCAGCCCGTGACCCATTTCTTAGGCCGAAAATCTAAATGTCGCACTTGGACTGAGGTACCTAGTGACCAACTTTAGGACATCTATCCAGGTGGCGATTGTGGGCTGCAATCGCACCTTGATTGGATTTTGTGTGGCTATTGGGAAGTATCACCAGCTCTTTCGGGATATGCCCCCTCTACCCCTCATTATAACCAATTACTTCATCCTTCACTAGTGTCTCTTCCGGTGACTTTATACCCCACTGTTGAGTACTATTGGAAGGTCCAGTGCTATTTGAGAGGAAGGATGTTACGTCTTCTAGGACACGAGCATTTGCTTTCTTTTGATTCCCCCACACGGAAAAAACCCACTTACCCATATATATGCTTCTTTCTCATTTTATATATGATGCACATCTGATTACAGTTTGATTTGGATATATATATTGTGTAAACATTCAACGCAAAGGCTTTTGGTTTCTATATTTCTCTCACCACTTGTTGCACACATTCACACAACTAGCCTGACATCATAGGGGAACCACAGAACCCCCGTCGTTCACGACGCTTGCTCAATCTCCCTCCTATCTTAGGGGGAGTATCTGGTCATACCCACTCATCGGTACCTCCTTCACACACTCCTGTGAGTGCTACCATCTTGGGATCAACTTTGCTTGGTTCCACATTACTTGGGTCAACTTCCCAAGGTCATCCATTCACTCGCTCTCCTTTACACGGAAGCGAGGGACCCACTTCCTCTCAAGGAGGGATCACCAACCCACCTAGTCCCCATCAAGGGTCAGGTTCACAACACACTATGGCTGGAGCTAATCCTCCCACCCCACTACAGATGCCATACTTGGCCTCTCTCAACATACCGGATCTCACCAAACTCACGAATGATCCTATATTGCATGACGCCACATGGCCTGCAATGCTAACCAAAATTCCTTCAGACATACCAAAGTTTGAAGGAAAGGCGAGGGATGACCCCGCCAACCATGTCATGACCTTTCATCTATGGTGCTCTTCCAATAGCAATATGGATGACTCCGTCAGACTGCAATTATTTCAACGCACACTTACTAGCCCATCAGCCAAATGGTATGTCGAAGAAAAATCAGGGTCCCATACGACCTTTGAGTCCTTGGCCAAAGCATTCTTGACATTTTTCCAATTACCAATCCGCCATGACAATGGTCTAGAACTACTGTCTAACTTCAAACAGACCTCAGCCACCCACATCGCTGACCACATTCATGAGTGGTGTAGGCGACGTAGTTTGTGTAAAGCAGAAACCACCAAGCAACAGTGCCTTGACTGGTTTCTTAGATCACTTGTCGCTCTCCTTGGAAAGGATGTCGCTTCCACCTTCCCTCAATCTGAAGAGGAAGCCATCAGTAAGGCCCAACAGTATGACCTTATTTATGCACAGTTAGGGTACTTATACACAGTACTTCCTGATCTTCCAAAACCTGTGTCATTTGGCCAAGATAAACCTGGGATGTCTCATTCAGCAGACGGACTCATAGGTGCCACCACACACCATGGTCCACAACCCCAACCACCACCGATGTATGGAACACCTCAATACTCGTTGGCATATGGGGGCACTCCTTATTACCCCCCACCCCCTTATCAATAACCATACCCTTTTGCTATACCTCCACCCATCAGTGGACCACCACCGGCGCCTCCCATACATCCACCTATTCCCACAACCTGTGGTACTCCCTCAACATCAACTTATAGTACTAGTGAAATCACTATGCCTTCCTATGTGCCTTATAGATTGGTACCACCGCAAAATCCATACTTCCCCTTTCCTGGTCCCCCACAACCCATGGCTCCCCCACATCCACATGCGGGGGTAAATTTTGTTCAACCTTCCGCTGCTCAACAGTACCATAATTTTGAACAACTAAATATAGCCAACCCAACTCATCCATCGAACAATAACAAGAAGAAAGGAAGGAACAGGAATAACAACAACCCTGGTCAAGGCGGGAATCAACCCCCACAGCACCAACCCATTGGGGGCAATCAGAACCAAGGGAACCAAAACCCCCAAGGGGGCAATAACAACAAATGCCAAGGACAAAATAATGTTAAAACCATCCACCCTTGTGCTCTTTTTGGTGAGTTCGGTCATTACACTCACCATTGCCCCCAGATCGCTAATTTCAAACGGTTGAAAGACTCGGGTAGTCTTCCCCATACCCCTGCACAAACTGCCCCTCAACAGGCACCACAACAATACGTGCAGCAACCCCCTCCTGCCGTGCTACAAAACCCTATCCCACATCAAGGTGTGATAAACACCCAACCGGATACACAACACCCCCCACCTCAGGTAGGACAATACCACAATCCTAACAATCCAGCAGAACGTACAATTATCCTCACCAGTGAGGAGGAAATCCTGCTACAAACGTGTAATCGCCAGTATAATACACCCGTTGAGTCTACTCCTATCTCTCCCGAGACAAACCCCACACCGACAAGACCCCTGTTGGTGATCCCTCGCCCCTCAGCCGAACCACCACTACGCATCCCTTTGCGCAGGAATGTCCACAACCCATAGGCTAGGGCCGCTCATAATTGTAGCTTGGTAGACGACTTAGCACAATCCCCGGCTGCCATGTCAGTCCTGGAAGTCCTCCAGACTTGTCCTACACAACGAAAATCTTTACTTTCCACCTTGGGGGCAGTCGACCTGGCAGATACTCAACTCATTACCTTTGATCTTGATAGTTGCGAACCTCGGCTTCCCGCCTTGGTCGCTATTCAAATACCAGTCAAAATACGGAACATCATTGTTCATCGATGTATCATCGATGAAGGTGCATCTACATGCATCATGTCCAAAATAGTATGGCAGAAACTTAGTTCCCCGGAACTCATACCCTCCGCCATCACATTACGACCTTATGACGGACGACCATCATCTCTCGAAGGGTTCTTCCAAAATGTCCACGTTGAACTCGGGGGCAAAACTATTCTCATTGACATCGAAGTTATCGACGCTCCACTCGATTACAATATCTTGTTCGAACGTAGCTACATGTATGCTATGAAGGCAGTGGCATCATCTGTCTTTCGGACAATCATGTTCCCCCACAATGAAAAGATTGTAACCATCGACCAAGTCTCACATTATGAGCCGAACCCATCTGCCAATCTCGATAACATTCTCCCCCTCATCCACACCAACAAAGACGCATATCCACTCATTGAGATGGGTCCTGGAATTTTTAAAGATCCAACCTTTTTAGGGACATACCATGGAGAACCACCACTCCTTCCCCCTAATCAAGTATGCATCGTCTCATCCAACGAAACTCACATGGAGGATGCTCATCCTCCTCAGGAAGCTTCAGTCATTCCTGACGTCTCAATAGTCGTAGAACCACTCCAGAAGGAGCCTCCTGCGCACTCGTCGACCTCAACAGTGCACGAATCCACATCCCCTTAAGGGAATAATCCTGCTTGGGAGAGATTCCCCCAACCCCTCACCCAAATTCCCTTCTTTTACCCTCCACCAGGTATCGAAGCTTTTCAGGTAGCAGCAATGCTCACTCTACCTAATATGGTGTTAGAAATCCCAGTTTGGTATTTGCACCCACCAGAGATGGTCCCTCGACCACAAGAAGGACTTCCCATGATAGTTCCCATCCTTACCCCCGTTCCCCCCCCACTCACTAACCCCCCTGCTACAGCTGGGGGCAGGAGGAAGAAGAAAGATCCCACCGCTCCCCTTCCTCCACGCATCCCACCACCTTGCGCACTCTGTGAGAAAGAGGGCCACCAAACCAATAATTTCCCATCACTACCTGAATTACAGAATTTGATTCCCCCCAATCCCACTCCACCAACACCCGTCACTACTGCAAGTACCACTACCACTAACCCTTCCAGTAGTAAAGGGTTGAGGACCAAGTACGCTTGTGCTATATGTTCAGAGTATGGCCATTACACTCATCATTACCCAGCACTGCCACGCTTTCGGTAGACATTGGCCGCTATGCACCAGAACTTCCAGAACAACCCACACCCTGCTACGTCCTCTACAAAAAATATCACTGACATTCGCTATGTCACCACTTCAGTCAACGAACGTATGAGATGCCCTTGTGCTCTCTGTGATTCATTAACCCATTTTACATACTAGTGTCCTATGATCCTTGCATACAGGCAACGTCAATTGGCCCTGCGTCACCAACCCACTGAGGCGATAATTGACATTACTTCGTCACTCGAGGATCTTCATGTCATTTCTCCAGAGCCCGAGGCACTCCCAACGCCTCCATGGTTCTTAAATGACATCTCTGAGGATTTACCCCGCAACCCTCCCAACTCTCCTGCTCATTCCCCTATGAAGACTATCCATCCAACCACCACGGGTACCCCTCAGTACTTCAATATATGGTTCATGTCAAGTGAAACCACACTCTCGCCTAACATGGTTCCCCCTGCTTCTTCATCAGGGGGAAATCACACTATCACTGCGATCACTCCTCATGACCCCTTGTATTCTCGGTGTTTCCTATGTGACGAGAAAATACTCGAAGAGCTCAACCACCCAGACTCTCCCTGGGATGTGCTACATCATCGTGCCCTCTTCTCTCCACAGGAAGCCCACATGCCTCCTAACCAAAACTCCATTTACGCGGTCAAAACCAAATATTTTATCCCATCTGGGCCTATCGATTGGTTCAACAATCCCATTCCTGCCCCTGATGCATTCGAAGAAGGAAACATGGCTAACATTTCCCCCACCATCAAAATCGACATTTCCATTCAGAATGGCGTCGTCGAAGAAATCATCATAGGAGCCGCTTGCACTCCTCGGGAAATCGCCGCATATAAAGCCCTCTTCCAGGAATATCAAGATATTTTCGCCTGGTCATACATGGAGATGCCTGGCCTCGACCCATCTATTGTCGAGCATCGCATCGACACCTGGCCCGATATCACACCAGTTCACCAGAAACAGCGACTGCTGCACCCCTCCAAGGCCGCGGCTATCAAAGCCGAAATTGAAAAATTACGTACGACCGGGTTTATTTATCCCATCGCTTACACTTCATGGGTTTCCAACCCTGTACCCGTCGACAAAAAACAGGGCACTATCCGCATTTGCACAGACTTTTGCGATCTCAATAACGCATGTCCAAAAGACAACTTCCCAACGCCTTTCATCGATCAGATTATCGACGACTGCGTCGGCCACGAGGCTCTCTCCTTTATGGATGGATTCTCTGGCTATAACCAAATTCAAATCCACCCAGCCGATCAATACAAAACCGCATTCATTACCCCGTGGGGTACTTTCGCATATCGTGTCATGCCTTTCGGCTTAAAAAACGCCGGCGCAACCTTCCAGCGGGCGATGACATACATATTTCATGATCTGGCTGAAATCATCATCGCCTACTTGGACGACCTCACAGCTCGCTCCAAGAAACGCACCCAGCATCTCGATGATTTACGAATCATTTTTCAACGGTGTCGTCAGTACAACATCCGCTTGAATCCTCTCAAGTGTGTGTTCTGCGTCACCGCAGGGCGCCTCCTCGGTTTTATCGTTTCCCAAAGCGGTATTACCATAGACCCCCTCAAAGTCAAATCCATCACCGAAATTCCACCTCCTCGAAATTTACGACAACTGCAGAGTCTACAGGGCAAAGCTAACTTCCTCAGGCGCTTTGTTCCTGATTACGCCATACGTGCACACGGTTTCCTCTGCTTACTACGTCACGACATCCCTTTTCACTGGGACGATTATGCCCAACATTCGTTTGACGATATCAAAGAAGCACTTTCAAATACACCTTTAATTAGCGCACCTGACTATAATCGCGACTACATCCTCTACGTATCAGCATCAGCTATATCAATAGTCGGCGTTCTCATCCAGCTCGGAGATGAAAATCGTGAACATGTCATTTACTACGTAAGTAAGAACCTCTTAGGACCACCCTTGAAGTAAAAACACAAAGAGAAACTTGCTCTTGCAGTTGTCCTCGCAGTCCAGAAACTGCGCCATTACATACTACTTCGCACCACCAAGGTCGTCGCAGATTCCAACCCTATGCAGTACTTGCTCAGTCGTCGCCAAGTTAACGGCAAATTCACTCGTTGGATTCTTATCCTTCAGGAGTACGGCGTCGAGTTCTCAACACCTAAGAGTAAGAAGGCCCTCGTTCTCGCCAAACTTGTCACGACCCTCCCATCTGACACCACCAGTGCCCCCGTCAACACCAACTTTCATGACGAACATCTCTTTTACATCGCTTTCGAAGACCCTTGGTATGGCGACCTTCTCATCTACCTACGAACTCAAAAGTTTGGTAACCACCTATCACGAGATGATCGTCGGCGAATTCGCCATCAGGCCCCCCGCTATCTCCTCATCGGAGACATCCTATATCGACGGGGCGTTGACACCATTCTTCGTCATTGCCTGACTATTGATGAGGCCGACAGAGTCTTAAACAACTGCCACAGTGGCGCATGTGGGGGCCATCTTTCGGGTATATCCATGGCTCAGAAGATTATCCGAGTCGGTTACTTTTTGCCTACCTTGTTTCACGATTGCATTTACGCCGTGAAACGTTGTGAGCAATGTCAGCTCTATGCCAGCAAAGCCTGAGCTCCCCTCTCTCTTCTTCACCCTGTCATTACTGTGGGCCCTTTTTGTAAATGGGGCATCGACTTTATGACTTGTAATCCCCCCTCCATCAATGGTCACAAATACATTGTTGTCGCCATTGATTACTTCACCAAATGGGCCAAAGCTATGCCCACTTTCAACAACACCGCTGACATTGCAGCACGTTTTTTCTTTAACCACGTCATATCCCGTTTTGGAGTACCACTCCAACTCGTTTCCGACCATGGAAAACACTTTGAGAATGAGATCTTCGTCGAACTCTCATCTCGGTTAGGCTTCTCTCGTGAGTTTGCCTCACCATATTACCCTCAGTCAAACAGACAGGTCGAGGCAGTGAACAAAGTCCTCAAGACCATGTTACAGCGCACGGTTAATAAACATAAACCCAATTGGCATCATATGTTATTTTCCGTGCTATGGGCTTATCGAACAGCAGTAAATACCACTACAGGTTTCACGCCATTCCATCTAGTCCATAGGGTTGAGGCAACTCTTCCCATCGAGTGCGAAATACCCACCTTACGCACCGCAATTGAGCTATTACCTGACACTGCTCCAATGGAGCAGCGCTTGCTGAACTTGGAGTCACTGGATGAAGATCGTCGATCTTCATTACAGAACAACAAGGCAGCTAAAAAATGATCCAAAGCTACCTTTGATCGCCATGTCAGCCTTCGTTCATTCTGAGAAGGCGACCTCGTCTTGGCCTATGATATCGCTCATGATACCTTTGGCCACGGCAAATTCGAATCACTTTGGCATGGCCCTTACATCATCCAACATTGCCTCACCAAAGGCGCCTACATCCTGGCCTCCCCCGAAGGCCTCTCGCTCAAGGAACCCGTCAATGGGTTATATCTCAAGAAATTTTATGCTTAAACGTAGTCATTCTACTTTAGGTTATTTTTTTTATAGCGTTTTTAATCTTTTTTCTCCTTCCCTCTCGTCTAAACCTATCCTTTGTGCTATTGACAGATTCTTCCTCCACCAGCCTACCACATCGGTTACGCCGACGACGCCAGCCGTCGGACACAAAATCTCACTTCAGCTGCTTGGGCTCTCTACACCCCCTCACATGAAATGCTACATTCAAGTGGCATATGTTTGGGGCCAGCAACCAACAACCAAGCCAAATATACTGTTGTCATTGGCCTCCTAGCCGACGCCCAACATCATCATATTCTTCACCTTAGCATCTTCCTCGACTCTCAACTAGTCGTTCTCCAACTCAACAATGAATACCGTGTACGCGATCCGTGCCTCTTTCACAAATACCTGCAGGTTAGAATGTTATCTCGACATTTTGATTCCATTACATTTACATATATTCCAAGACAATTGAATCAAATAACAGATGAAATAGCTAACATGGTGTTAGATTGGCATATATCACATCAAGCTACACATACATAAACATCTCATACATCCTATCACAGCATATAGATAGAATAGACATCATCATAATCATCAACACAAAAATCCATGTAGACAACATCAGGATCACAAAATATGTATACTCATATATATATATATATATATATATATATATATATATATATATATATCGGCCCATCAGGCCATCCGAATATTTACATACCAAAAATACATGTACCCGCAGGCCCATATAGCACCTCGGTACAAAAACCGGCTCACCAGCCTATAAACAAAAAGGTATACATCATACATTAATCAGGGTGCCTCTATCGCACCCCCACCTGCTCCTCCCTCAGGAGGAGGTGGTGGCCCACCCCCACCTGCCCCAGGCGGTGGTGGTGGAACACCCACAGGACCCTCCTACCCCGGCGGCAGGCGTCCACTAGTCATCGCAGTGAGCACAGCTGCTCGTCGCACTATACCCTGCCATGGTGGCGGTACTCCTATACACTGCTCCAGGAACCCTTCGTCCTGGATGCATATCCACATGCCCTCAGGCACATCCTATAACACTGTCTCCAGACGACGGCGTATATCATCAAAATCAACTCCAGCCATCGTCGAAGGAGCGTGTGATGGCCCCGCACCAGGGTCATCGAACCGACGCCTCCTCACTGCCCTCTCGGGCTCTGCTGGTCGTCCCGCGGCCTCATCCCGTCGACGTCTCTCTCCACGCGGTAGTCTCTCCGGCTCTCACTAAACTGGCGCTCTCTGCATCTCCACCTCGCGCCCGTGAGGTGCCACATCTGCACATGCACAAAACAACCAACAACAGATCATATCAGCGTCTATATCACATATGAACTGATATATCAAAAGATAACATAAATCCAAACATACCCAATACTCAACATACCTCGATGGTCAAAAACCTCCCCAGGAGGCAACACCATGTCCGGGTCCCCCCGGAAGTCAACCCCAGCATAGGGGTACCGAAGTATCACTTGCGGCATCTGCTGCCATATCTGTGCCGCCTGCACTGTAAAATAATGGCCACCTTCGCCACCACCGTGGCGAACCAAAACTAAAGACCACCGCCTCAATCGCGGCTCTCGTGCCCCAGGCGCCTCTAGTAGAACCCTCGGGCGCAGCATCGGCACCCTCTCCAAAAACCGGGCTACCAGGATAGAACCAAACGTGAACTCTCTTGTACCTGTGGACCAACATCGATCCAACTACGCGATCATCCGCGCATGTAGCGTCAGTCCCCATGCGAACCGCTCACGGCCCACCACCACCCTCTCCAGCACCAGCAGCTATCCACCACTAATCCGTTGGGTCGCAAGTGACCCATACACACGAACAATCATCATCGCTATGCAACGATGCGCCAGGGAATCTATACCACTAACACTCACTACAGTCCCAGACATGTAGTTCTCGCCTGAGCAATATCGCTCGGCGATCATCACCAGGGCTGTATCCCTCGGCAGCACAGGATCTGCCGGTAGGGGCGTACCTCAAAAGGGGAGCCCAGTCAAAAAATATACATCCTCCACCGCAGTGAAGGGGATCTTCTCTCCTCACACGAGGAAGCAGTGCAGCTCCGGACTCCACATCTGGAGCAGGAACTGTAGTAAGTACTCATGTGCCTGTATCAACAGGCACTCAAAGAACTTTAGCAACCCACAGGTTGCTAAAGTCGCTCGCACCTCAAGCCCTGCATTGGCCACAACATCTCGCAACTGCGACCAGTCTCGCTCATGCCACCGAACATCCATAGTCACTGCTAGCCACCTGCACACAACACAGAGTCCTATATCAGCGTATGCAACCATCAAATGCATCAAAAAGATTCATTTTTCACCCTTCAACCTTGCCTCCTAGGCGTGGTTTTATCACCCACAGGCGCGCACACATGCGCGCCTGCTCACTACACAAGCACACACACATGCGCGCCTGCTCACTACACAGGCACGCACACATGCGCGCCTTCTCACTACACAGGCGCGCACGTATGCGCGCCTGTCCACTACACAGGGGTGCATCAATGCGCACCTGTTTTCCTCACAGGCGCACTCACGATCATGCCTGTTCATACCACAGCCGCGCCCTTCTGGCGCGTCTTAAATTACCCTACCCGCGCACCCATGCGCTCATATTCAGTGACCAGGCGCGCACGTATGCGCGCCTTCCACTGAATCGCCCATGCATGTGGGCCCACATCCTATCAAAAATCCCCTCAGACCCCCTGTACAGCCCCCTGTACCTACCCTGCCCAAAAATTGAAAACCTATTTCTATGCAGGATGATCAGACCACTAACCTGATACTCTCAGCACGTCGATCGAATGCCTCGTCTCCCTGAATCACCAAATCTCCTCTGAAATCTGCTCGTCCAATCACTATAGCAGCAGGTACAAATGAGGTGGCAATGTGGGCCCTACAGCTATATATAGGCCTTTTGCCAAACTTCCACTCACCATTCCAGGAGCCCAAGGTGTCCATTTTTCAGACCGTCTTCAGCCACAGGATCAACATCCCGCCACCTACATCACAGCAGTCCCTGGGTCACTTTTCGTCCTAGGCCCCCGGGGCACCCTTTTTTTCATATCATGGTCAGGTACGCACGCGCATAGTCACATTTGTCAAATACATGCTCCTATCTTTGATTCTCTTCAGATATAGTTCACTTTGGGTATTTGGTTGTTCTGTGTGAAGGTACTTGCCCCTCATTCATCAACATCATCCCTTCAGGTATATCTTCAGCATTGGCATGTAGTCTCTCCCGCTGTATTACATTTACATTTCCAGTCACACCCTTTGATATTGACCTTTAGGATCCTCATTCCCAGCTCTGCAGTACCCACGCCTCCATTTGCCTCTTCGGTACTGTAACCCGGTAGCATTCTCACCCACATGAGTTGTCCCATTCATAGCACCTTTTGGCACTTTTGACACTCATGTTGTTCTTCATTACCCTTTAGGGATGGGAGTCCCGATAGTCTTTCATCATGTCGTGCATCAGCCACATACTCCTTCTCTTCATTTTGCTAGCTTTCCCACATGGACTCCCAGATTATCTCTTTATGGTTCTATTTTTTACCTGCACCTCCACTGGATCATGAGCCCTTCATTTCATCCACACTCAGTTTGCCCATCTGTGAACCTACCCTCATTTCACCTACCTCATACAGAAACTCACCAATGGGGCCCCCACCCTTCATCAGTTTTCCAAGACAATTATGCCCTCCCTGGGGCATGCATTTCACACTGGGGCACCCGTTTCTGTATCTGTACATTTCTCCTCCAAATTATTCATTATTTATTGTACAAACTCCTTTATTTCCAGTCAATACCTTTTCTTTTGTCGTCACTGTTGGCGACTTGCTTTCTTATGGCCACACGCAACCCATGTCACCCTTGGTTGGAGCATTACTTCTCATCTACCCTTGCCGGCATCGTCCATATCTTCAGAGTACTCCACAGGTCAATTACCTCTACCCTCTGAATTTTTTCACCTTGTCCCGCCTCTGGCACAACTTATCACCAGTCTTGTCGTCCCCCTGACACTCGCCCTTGTTACACGGTTGCGACCACTGTTATATCATACATCCTCCAACCAAGGGCCGTCTTGAGTCTTCCCACTTCTCGACTTCGTCTATGTACCTCTGCCACTTCCTCACCTCAGCATATTCCATGAAGCCCTTTGCTTCTCAGAGTCGCGTTCCCCTTTTGTTGACATCAGCACAATTTTTCCAGAAGGGCGACAGTATCTTGATTCTCATTCTTTATTTTAATGGGAGATCTCGGACGGCACAGGGTGAAACATCATTGCTCCCTGCTGTCGTTGGCCCCCATAACATTCAACGCCAACACTTTCTCATGTTATGGTGGGTCTTACTTTGCGACTATTGCACTTATTTTTGTCATTTGCCGAAGACCTATGAACTGGGTAGGGCCATCAATGCCCACATCATCGACGCTGCTTCTTACCGCGATCATTGCCTATTATTCAGAGTATGTTCCTTTGCAGAATTGTCTTCTTCCTTTATCATTACCGCCTCCGAGGGCGCTACAGTTGTCTACACCAACACTTCCATCATATTTTTTCAGAGTTACATAACATGAGCATGGGGCATGCCTGCCTCGTTTGTACACATTTTTCTATTTTTCTGCACAACTCTCCGAAGGTCGGGTCCTACCGGTTCCTTTTTTCTCCAACGGATCGCTCTGAACAGTCCCACTCTTGCTCTCTCTTACAACAACATTCTCAGTAGAAGAAACATTGATGGATTTCGGCTATACATATGCTCCTAACCTCATCCATCAGGGGGCATATGTTATCACTGAAATTTCATCCGCACATGGCGACAAGAACTTTGCATCGTCAAAACAGCAATGAAGTCATTCATGGCACTGAATTAATTTCACAGCATTCCAGAAGGGTCAAAAACTATACAAAGTAACCAAAAATTGAAAGGCGCTTTACAGAAGTCTGGTGCGCACGCACATGCACAGAACAGGAACGTATTATGCGCGCACGATGCGTGGCTGTTAGCGCAAAAACCCACGCACCTGCTAAACGGTGCATTTATTGAATTGGTCGGCCTCCCAACCACTTATGGACCAGCTCCCAACCTGATTTGACCATCAAATCTGAGCTGAATCCACATGGTAGGCTGGTCAAAGACCTAATGAAGCCCTAAAGAGCCCCTTTTCACACTTTGAAGGAGTTACATAATCACCCAATTCTATGCTATAAAAAGCCATGAAGAAACATCATTTTCTCAAGGAATTTCATGTATTGTTATGCTGCTAAGATTGTTAAGGACTCATTCTTTGACAATAACACATTGGCATCATTTCATAGAGCCATTCACCTCTCCATTGAGTGGATGTGCTAGGAGTTCTTTCACTATCATTTTCAATTTTCTTATTGTAAGGAGAGCAAGTTTGTGAGGGCCTCAAGAGCCTTCCATTGGAGAAAGGAGGAACCATAGTTCTCTTTCTTCATTGTGCTTTGATTTCATCAATCGATCAGTCCAAAAACATTGGTGATATTGGTCTTTTTGTGTTTGTTATTTCTTTATCCATATGCTCGTAGTTTTAGTTTGTTTTAATTTAATTCTTGCTTACAGTTTTGTTTTGTTTCTTCTAACTCTTCCTTCCACAGCTGTCATTCTTTGCAAGACCCAACAGGGCATGTAAGCACCCTTTATTTGCTCACCAAGTGACGAATTGGGTGCAAACAATAATAAAGTGAAGCGATGAGTGTATTATAATTCAAAGTGAATACAAAATAATTTTTTTCAATAATAATTTTAATGGATAAATTAGAAGTGGACCCAACCCTAAAATAAGGAAAGTGGGGCCAAGTGACCTAGAAGATGTTTTTAAGGAAGCTACTTGGAGAGTATAAATAAGAGGCAAGGCTCTCTCATTTGAAATACACTTGAGAATATTGAA
>ML819364.1:87922-104914 GCA_009831015.1 Picea engelmannii
CTTCTTGATGTGTTTGTCATGGTAGGCCTTTTCTCTTTCCTTCTGTACCTGCTGATGAAATCCTGCAATAAATCTGTCTTCTTCTAGTTCGACCAACTGTGCAAGCCTATCTTGCACAGTGCTAGTGTCATCCATATCTGTAAAGGCTGCAATTCTCAGACTGGGAACCAAATATTCCATGGGTACAACTTCTTCTAGACCATAGACCAACTTAAAGGGGGTTTGCATGGTCAACTTCTTGCAAGTGGTTCTATAGGCCCATAACACTGCTGGTACTCTCAAATCCTATTCATCCCTGTTCACACTGCATATCTTTGTCAATGTTGTCTCCAAGATCTTATTGAATGCTTCAACTGTCCCATTCTCTTGTGAATGGTAGGGCGTGCTCTTCTGATGGTGAACTTCAAATTCCTAAGTCAAGGCTTCAATAGTCTTGTTAATAAAATGTGTTCCTTGATCGCTCATAAGGATCTTTGGGCATCCAAACCTAGTTATGATACAATCAAATATGAAGTGAGCAGTTGTAGTTGCACTACAGTCCTTAACTTCTCTTACTTCTACCCATCTGGTCAAATACTATGTTGCAGTGATTATGTATCTAGCTCATGTGCACTTTCTTGGTGGGTTGATAGGTCCCACGAAATCAATGGCCCATTTCTCAAATGCTTGTAGGGTCAGCTGCGGTGCTAAAGGCATTTCATCTCTTCTGGATGGTTTTCCAACTCTTTGTCATACATCACAGGCTTTATAGTATTCCTTATCATCTTTGTGTAAGGTAGGCCACCAAAGGCTAGCCCTAAGAATCTTTTGCATTGTTTCTTTCCCTGCATAGTGTCCTCCTGTGATGCCTTCATGTGCTTATGTGAGGATCAATGGTCTCTTTAATTCCATAACACACCTCCTCAATATCTCATCAGGTCCCATCTTGTATATTTATCCAGCTATAAGTGAAAAATGTGCAGCGCGCACTACCAGTTGTTTCTTCTCGGTGATTGTATATTCACTAGGTGTCATTCCTGTTGATAGGAACTCGACTATCTCCATGAAGTGATCATCAATTTTTCTAATGGCCAGCAACTATGCATCCAGCAGTCTATCCTCCAAGCTAGTAGGCTCTTCTCCATGTTCCAACCTCGACAAGTGGTCAGGACCTTTGTTCATTCTTCCTGGCTTAACCACGATCTCAAAATCATATTCTTGAAATAGCATAATCCATCTGCATATTCTTCCCTCCAACACTGGCTTGTTGACTAGGTATTTCACCACGGAGTGATCAGTAAACATTTTAAAGTGTCCTCCCAACAAGTAGTGGTGAAACTTTTACAGTGCATACACCATGGCTAACCCTTCTCTCTCAGTGGTGGTGTAATTAATCTCAATTGTTGATAGCTTCCTACTAGCAAAGGCTAACGGGTGGTCAATGTCTCCAGCTCTCGGTTGTGCTAATACAACTCCTAATGCAATAGAATATGCATCGACATGCACATGGAATTCCTTGCTCCAATATGGAAAAACCAGAATAGGCGCAGTAACCATTTTTTGTTTCAGTGTGTCGAAGCTCTGCTAGCATTCTTCTGTCCATTGAAACTAACAATCTTTCATTAACAGCTTCTCCATGGGTGTTGTAATCTGTGCATAGCCTTTAATGAACTTCTTGTAGTATCTAGTGTGTCCTAGCGTAGTGTGCAGCTATTCAACTGAAGTAGGAGGGGGAAGATCAACTATAATGGAAATCTTAGATGGGTCGACCAGCAGTCCCTACTTACAGATAATATGACCTAACATCACTCCAAAGGGTGAAAATAAGATGTACTTCTTCAGGTTCAAGGCAATCTGACACTGCCTGCACTTATCCAACATTAGTCTTAAACATTCAATATGATTTTGTAATAAGCTAAAAACAGTCCAATCATCAAAATATGTTTCCAGGAATTTATGTAAAAACTCCTTGAACGCTTCGACCACCACCCTGGAAAATATGGTTGGGGAATTCTTCAATCCAAATAGCATTACTGTATACTAGCAGGATCCCCATTCTGTTGCAAATGTGGTCTTATGGTGATCTTCCTTGGCAATCTAGATCTAATGGTATCCTGAAAGTCCATCTGTAAAAGAATATACCTCTTGTCCTCCTACATTGTCTAACACTTCGTCAGTGAATGGTGTAGGGAATGGGTCATGCAAATAGGCATAATTCAACTTCCTAAGATCTACATAGATCCTGAACTCTCTTGTCTTCTTATTTTGGACCACCATAGGGATAATCCACTCCGACTCTTCAACAAGTTCTATGATTCTTGCTTCTAACATTCTGTCGAGCTCGATCTTGACTTTCTCCTTATACTTAGGATTCAGTCTGTAGGGTCTCTAATTGACTGGCCTTGCATATAGTTTCAAAGGGATACTCATCTCTCCCATGGGTCCTTTAATGCCCTTCATATCAGTGAACTTGGTTGGAAACAAATCCTGATATTCATGCAGTAACTCCATGATCTTTTCAATAGCGACAGCATCCCAATAATCTCCAATATTTGCAAGTTTCGGTGTTTGCTCTATTCCAATATTGAATTTTTTTATTTTAATTGGTTGTCCAATGAAAGGTAGCTCAATTCCTATTCCTTCTATGTCTCTTTGGCCTTCTGTTTCGGTGATGTTCACCTTCCTAGGATCATCGTCTTCATTAGCATTGATATTGTAACAGCCTTGCAATTTCTGAAGAAGCACAATTTATTCGTCATCTTCTTGCTCCAAAGGGAGGTTAGGTGCCTCCTCAAACACTTTCTATCTTACAACCTGTAATGCTTGATCTACTGTAGGATACTAAATTTCAAATAAAAATGTGGCTACAAATTTTTTAGTCATACCGTACCAATCTGTCGTGGTGAGGCGCAGTTCTGCTTGTAGATACCAATTAATAGGTGTCGTTTCCATAGTGTTAATAAATTTATGCACCCACTGCTCTTGAGTAATGTTTCTCTAGACTTCCTCGCAACTTCTCACGTGGTCTTTCAGGCAGCATTGACCTATGTATCTAACTTTGCATCATTCGATGTTGTCTGAAAATCGCATTGTCATCAAAGTGCGACATTGCACCCATTCTGCAATGTTCTTCTTATGTGTTCCCCACCATCTTGTTGGAGTTTCTTTCAAGGCCTCATCCAGTGCCAACAACCTCTGTTGCACTGGTACAATTTATTCAAATTCCAATAAGAAAGTTTCTAAGTGATTTAAGCCATCAAACGTAGGCAAGTTACTTACTTCTGTTCCGATCCAGCGAACTTCTCTAGTCAATCTGGCGCATCTCTGTGTAGATACTTCATACATTTTTTTCTGCCAGTTCTCCAGTGCTTCCTCTGAGTCTGATGAACATGCACTGTCACTTTTCCAGCTCAAAATCCCATCTGTTGTACGATTAATGTAATCATGTTGTCTTGTTGTCAATTTATATATATTCTCGAGTTCATATGCACGATCTTCCTCTCTGGTGGGTTTTGTGTATCTTTGACCTTCATCAGGATCCAAAGGTGAGATGACCCTAAGGCCATCACCTTTGAATGTCATTCTTCTCTTCTTCAAGTCAACAACAGTAGAATTGTTGAAAGCCCAGTCAATTCCTAACAGTGTAGGAAAAGGGCAACTATCATCAACTATCTCAATCACCTCGAAGTCTGCAAACATCCTTACCACAGGGACATGTTCCAACCTTCCAAAGGGGCTTACATCTTGTTGATTAGCCATCCTAAGCCTGATAGTGGAATAGATCAACTTAGTTTTTCCCATCGATGTCCAGGTCTGCTTCGTTATGACATTGACCTCCGACCCTAAGTCGAGGACCACATAATCTATATCATAATCTCCAATTTGAGCATTAAGGTGTAGTTATTTATTTGTCCTTCTCTTCTTGGATAGTTGATGTACTGCTTTATTCAGCAAAGGATCTACCCTTCCTATCTCATACTGTCTGACCAAATTTTGTAGTTCTTGTATGGATTTTTCATCTTTAATCAACTCAATAAACATATATAAGAAACTGACAAGTTTACTCACCTCTTTTCCATCTCCGGGTGAAGCAGACTGATCAAATGCCAGAGGCATTCCACATTCTCTTACTTCTGGTCGACCCTTTGATGAAGAAGATTGATCTCTTCCGAATTCTTTTCTTGCTTCCTCAAATGTCTGCTTCTCTTTCCTTGGATCAAACTCTTGTGTCTTCTCTGTAGCTTTTCTGATTCCTGATCCTTCGGTGTCCTTCTCTGGAGTCACTATGTCTTCTCCTGTAACAACACCTCCTCTAGTAATAACGGCAACTCTGGGATCTACTCCGCGAGGTTCTGCTTTGATTAGTTGTATTTTTTGGTTTCCTCCTCGTCTCTCCTGAAGTTTAGCCAACAATGTTGGACATTCCTCGATAACATGCTCGAATGCATTGCAGTAGCTGCAAGTGGTACAATGGTTCAGACAGTCCCTTGCCAAGTGTCTTGGTTGTGCATAGTTATAAAAAATGATTTGACCTTGACCTCAACCCATACCTCCTCCTCTTCCTCTTCCTCGGAATCCACCGTGAGGTTTGAAGTTTCCTCTTCCTGGGGAATTATACTGCGCAGTGCTTCCTTCTTGCTATACTTCACCTTGAATTTTGTATATATCCCTTGACCTTTCATGCATGAGGTCATAAGCCCTACAATCCCTACCAGCATGCCCCACCGACTTACAGAACATGTGTTGGTGCAATTATATGCATAATATATTACCAAACATAAATTATCAACCAAGATTCATAATCAGTAGAGTTGATGCACTATATGTGCCGATAATAGATAGGTTCATATGTCTGTTTAGAATAGCTTAGATAAGAAAACCATTTAGAAACCAACACACTTTTAAAAATAACAATCTTCACACAATTCGAAAGATGGAAGGAAAAACTCATAAACAAGCAAAATCTCTTGCTCAGGTGATGGACCTGTTCATTGATGGCTTATGAAGGGAAAAGATCAAATTTTATTCTATCTCCTGGAGCAACTAAACTAACAACAATTAACACTTTGCGCATTCACAACATTCCATTATAAGTGCATTTAGGGTGAGAGATGGAGGTCTTGATTGTGCATGTGTTAGAAAGGTGTAACCTAATCAATTATGGAAAAGAAAGCTAAGTGTAGTGGGATGCTCCATTAAAGCTCATGTAAGGTGAAATATGGAGATCCAACTATCCCTGCATTCCACACTTTGCAACAAATTCAAATAGTGAAATCAAAACGAAATAACATGAAATCAAAATAACAGGTACATGAAATGAAAATCTACACTAACAATTTACAATGATCTTACCAAGCTGGATCAGTGGCCCTTTTCGATGCCAACATGGAAGCTTTAGATCAGCAGATGCTAACTTCTAATAGACACAAGATCATTGAATTCAAGCTTGCATTAATCTTCAACAAAATAGCTTTACAAAAAGGTTATTTTCATGAATCAAATCTACATCATAACAATTCTCTCATCTACATCATAACAATTCTCTCATCTACATCATAATAATTCTCCCCCTCTCATGAAGAGAGGGAACTCTCTTTTATACATGAGATATTTGAAAAGAAGATAAGCATTTCATAATTACAGATCCACTTTTCTCTCAACCAATTTCCCATTATTACAAAATATTATCCCTTCAAATCCTCACACATATCTCTCATATATCTTGGATAAGATATGACAACCAAATCTCCATGATCTTCTCCTTAGAATAGGCTTGAATTATCTTCTTAAATCTTGAAATGGTGGAGGAAGTATTCGAGAAGTCTTTTTGAATGTATCCTTCACATATTCCTACACATGACAAAGCTCACACATTTTTGAGATATATATGAAAACATGTCAATTTTCTAATATTTAATCACAAATTCCCTTTTAATACTAAAATAAATGATTTGGAAAATAATAAGGTTAAACCCATATTTAATTATGAAAATGGTATCATGAAAGGTTAATGGGGCGATGAAATGTGAAGAATGATGAAGGGAAAGGTGGATGAAAATATGACATTTCTGAGTCCCAACAATGTGCAATACATATTTGAGGGTGTCTGAACATATTTTTGCATGTAATAGCATTCACCAGTGTGATGTCTATTTCTACATACCTCGCACCAGGGTAGGGTAACTTGCTTCAAAGGGATCGGAGCTCCAGAGGCCAAGTATTCATGAAATAGGGGACAGTGCTCCTTGTCATGGCCTTCTGATTTGCATCTGATACACTAGATGTCTTCTCTTTTATCTTTTCCCTTGTCTTTCTTCATATCTTCGACCTATAGAGATAAGCTAGTCAGCTGACTCAATATTTGACTCATACCTGAGCTGGATTCTCCCATAGGGGCTGATTCTAACTTCATGGAAATCTTTAGCGCCTCATCCTGCAAAGCAATATTATGTTGCATCAGAGGAACTCTAATGTGTGTTAAGAGGGTAGAAATGAACCATTCCTTGTTCTGCTCATCTAGGATCTGAAAACTCAAATGACCTGTCAAGGTCTTAAATCTCTCATCAAACTACAACACAGGTTCAGTTATTCTCTACTTGATTTATTTTAGTTATGTAATGCACTGTGACTCTGACTTAGGTTTCTTGAATTTGGAAATTAGCACGGTCTTAATTACATTCATTGGTTTAGGTGCAGCTCCATGGACAAATTTCATGTACCAGCTCAGTGCATGATCTCTTAGGGTAGTACTGACTTGAGCTCGTTTGACATATTCGTCGGTGATATTATTAATACTCCAAAGAGCTTCACATAGAAACTAGTGTTGATCAGGATCTTCAGATCCATCTCCTCTAAAGGTGGGTAACCTCATCTCGTCCGCCATAGATCTTCCTAGTTTTCCTGACTGAGTGTGTGGTGGACTGCTAGTGACAATGCTCTGAGCACTCTAGTGACTCGTATTACTCTGATTTCTTAATGTTGCTGAAACAATATGAGGAATAATAGTACTTACTTCAATAGTTGGCACGGTTCCTGAAGTTTTTGGCTCTTCCTGACGAGGTTCTTCAACTTCCCCTTCCTCTGCCCTAGCAGATTTTGAATGCTCTTCATCCGTCAAGTCTGCCTCTTCTCCATTGTAGAAACCCTCGTCCCTGTAGTTCTACTTAAACATGTTCACAACAGGAACTTCTCTGAATGCTCTCCCACTGTGTGTATGTCCAGCCTCTGTGTCATTGTCGCTGTCTGAGTTCTTGAACATTAGCCTTTTCCAATCTGACCAATTATTGTATCTTCAAGATGTTCTTCTCATGCAATAGAATCTTGATATTCAACTTCAAAAAGTGTAAAAATTTTCCTCTGGATCCCTTAAAGAAATACCTCTCGTCTTGGCTATATGACTCTACTCTGTCAACAGCAAACTCGGTGATGAACCCTCCAATGGTGCTATCAAACCAGTGATCTACGACTCTTGACATGGCGTTATCAACTCTCTTTATCTTCTTGATCAACGCCGACATCCAAACCACAGGTGGTCTAGATCTAATCTCAAATTGTGTGTCTTCTAACCTAGCTAGCCACTCGTATAATTCTTGATGAATTCCTCCAAATAAAATCTCATGTATATCAGTAAAGATATATCTTCCCAACCAATCCTATGTACTAAGATTAGGTTTCTTGTTCTTGGCTTCAGCGAATTCCTTTTCTTGATCTTCTATCCACTTCTAAATATTTGTCTTCGATGGAAACCACCTTGACATTTCCTCAAGAACATTCTTGTCCCAGTAACAGAACCATTTGTTGGCACAGGGGCAGACCCAGGGTTCAGCTCTATCAGTGCACCAACAAGCCCTAACTACTGGCCCTTTCGGCAACACCTGCAAAGCAAATGCAGTCTCACCTGAAGTAGCTATAGGGGGGTTGCAGGACACAGGTGTCTACAACCAGAGGAAATGCAGAGTGGAATCATAGAAACAACACACAGCCACCTGGTTATTCTTTATCTTCCTTAAACCTACTGCGCAAGTTATATCTCATATCTAACAGAATATCACAATAGAATCATATCAAATGACAAAGAACACAGCATCAAACACACATAATGAAAGATATATGTGGTTCACCCTCTCTCTAGGGCTACATCCACAGAACTGTGCTTTATAATATATTAAGATGAAAGCATATAGTCCTTATCTGCACTCTTAGCTAGCAGATCTTCTCTCTTTTCTCTGTCCTCCTTCCCTGCGCACCCAGCTGCAGGGTCGATCTTCACACCCAGCTAAAGATCTTACAATACCAGAAAGCTCTCACACTCATCACTTCTCTCTCATACAACCATAATCTCTTGCTCACATAGTGATCTCTCTTCTACACATAATAGTAACAATAAATTCGTACCAACCCAACCCAGGTCCTCTTGACCTTTATTTATACATTAAAATATCTCACTGAGAACCTTAGGCTGAGACCTAGGTGTCAAAACCCTAGGTGTCTAAAACCCTAGGTCAACTTGACCCGCGTTTTCAGGGCTTTGCCAGCCTGTCTTTCCTTCTTCCTCGCGAGGTGCTTTAAAGAATCTGTTGACATCTTCTTTCACTTGTTGATTTTTCCATGATCCATCTTCCTTTCTGGCCTGTCATCCTTGATCTCCTCATCCAACGACTTGCTTTCTCTTACTTTGCTCTTTCTTTTCTGCTCTTTTTCTCACTTCGACCCAGTATCAGTCACGGTGTCTTCCGCGCAATTCACATTTTGCCTTTTCTTCCTTGATATTAGCTTGCTTCCATAAACAAGGGCCAACACCACCACTCTGCATGTCTGATCTATCACCCATGTTATTGACATATGCATCATCCATCAGCCTACCACATTGGTTACGCTGACGATGTCAGCCATTGGACCCAGAATCTCGCTTCGGTCGCTTGGGCCCTCTATACCCCCTCACATATACTACTCCATTCTAGTGGCATATGCTTAGGCCCGACCACCAAAAACCAAGCCGGATATGACGTCGTCATTGGTCTCATCGTCGAGGCCAATCACTGCCACATTCGTCACCTTAGTGTTCTATTAGATTCCCAACTTGTCATCATGCAACTCAACAATGTGTATCATGTTCACGATCCTTGCCTCTTCTATAAATACCTACAAGTTAGACTCCTATCTCGCAACATTGATTCCATCACATTTACACATATTCCAAGAAACCTCAATCAAGTAGCAAATCACATGGCTAACCTAGTATTAGATTGGCATTTATCACATTAAAAACATCATATATACAACATGATACATTTGTCAAAATATACCAATAGACATTACAAATCATAAACACAAAACACAAAGACAAGCATGGTCACCCATATATCCACCATATATATCATTAAGGTCATCAATGTTTTACAAAAAATATATATACATTTGCACGTAGGCTCATGAGTGTCATCATTCCTATGAGTACAAAATTGGGTATCAAATACCTTATACAAAATTGGGCCCCCAAACCTATACATCTCATATCATCACTCACGGTGCCCCTAGAGCTCCCCCCCAAGTCTTCTGTCAGTCGGAGGTACCCCACCAACTGGGGGCACTCCAGCTCCAGGGGGAAGCTGACATGTCATAGCTTCCCCCACCACCATTTCCCTACGGATCAATGCTAGCCACTCTGCTAGTACTCCTACGCACTAGTCCAGGACCTCGTCATCCTGGATGTGGGCCCATACGCCCTCTGGAACCTCATAGAGAACCTGCTCAAATCGTCTACACAGATCCTCTAAAACTTCCACAGCATCCTCCTACGGCTCTCTCGACGGTCCTGCACCAGCATCATCCTGTCGGTGCCTCTGCCCAACCCTCACCTCTGTGGGCTCCTGTCGATCTGGCTCCCGGATGACCTCTTCCTCTCGACCTTGGGCTCCAACCTCTGCAAAACCACACAGATATAGTGTCATCATCCATATACATTTCTAATCAACACTATCTACCAAAATCAAAAAAATAGATAACACAAATACCTCTATGGTCCCAGCCCTCCCAAGGAGGTAGTACCATGTCAGGGTCAATTCTGTAGTCCATACCAGTGTATGGATACTATAGAGTCACCTGTGGCATCTGCCGCGACACTCGAGCAACTTTGGCCGTAAAATAATGGCCACCCTCCCCTCCTCCATGACAAGCCAAAACATGCACCCACCGCATCAATCGAGGATCTCTTCACGATGCTAGTGCCAATAGAATCCAAGGGAGAAATAGAGGCACCCTCTCCAAGAACCAGGCCACCAAAATTAACCCGAAGGCAAAGTCACCAGAATCGGCATGCCGACACCGGTTCAGCTAGGATACCATCCGGGTGTGCATCAACACACCCCATGCAAACAGGTCTCCATCTAAGACCTCTTCCATGACTCTCAACTCCCCACTTGTGATCTACTGAGTGCCCAAGGATCCATATATCCTCACCACCATGGAAGATATGCACTCATTCAGCAAGTTGTCCATGGCCTCAATCTGCACTACAGACCTCGACATAGGTTTCATCTCGGAGCAATGTTGTGTCACGATGGTCTCTACCCTATCCTCCCCTGGTATATGGGGATCAATGACCAGTGCCCTCCCATGGAATGGGAGTTCTGTCAAAAAATATACATCCTCTGCTGCAGAGAACATCAATTGCTCTCCCTGTACCACAAAGCACTGCAGGTCAATGCTCCACATTTGAATCAAAAACTAGAGTAAAAACTCTTGCGACCGTATCAAAGGACAATCGAAAAACTTTAGCAACACGCAGGCTGCCAAGTGTCTACATACTACTGGTTGCTCCCTCACAGCCTCTCTCAATCGGTCCCAATCCTGCTCTCGCCAATGGACCGACATCGTCCCCAACTCTGTTGATCACCTGCATTCACCCAGAAACACCTGATCAGCCACATCATACATCCAAAATCATAAACATCACAAATTCATACACTCATTAGCCTACACATAGTGCGCAGCTTTCCCCCATACAATTGTGCATCTTTGTACGACCATTCTTGAAATAGTTGTGCACTAATGCACATTTGTCCCACCCACATTCGCGCATGGGTGCACAGTTGTCCATAAAATAGGTGTGCATCCAATGCATGCTTGTCTAGTTACCCCATGTTCCCATACGCACGATTGTTACCTACACAGTCGCACATTATGCACGGGGTTTCCCATCATAGCCGTGCATTCATGAATGCACGCATGTTTCGGGAAAACCCACACATAATGTGTCAGAAACCGAGTTCTACCTACGCACACATGTGTGGGTATGCCCCCTTTTCCCGTGCATACATGCACGGGTATGCCCCTTTTTCTCGCGCACTATTGGGCACCTACCCTTAAAAACCCCCTATATAGCCCTCCGTATAGTTCCTAGCTACCCTCCCCCAAATTCAAAAAGTATAGGATGATAAGGATACTAATATTTCTCTCACAACTCCTAGATCCGTAGCCCCACGCTCTCGTAATCTCCAAATCACCTCACAGCTCTCTCGCCAGATCAACAATAGTGTTGGTGCAAATGAGGTGGCATTGTGGGCCCACCATCCATATATAGGCCCTTTTTCCCAACTTCCACATTCTGTTACAGGAGCCCAGAGCCTTCATTTTTTGATTTGTTCTCAACCATGAGATCTTGATCCAGCCATCTACACATTCACATTCCCCGGGTTATCATCTGCACTTTTCCTTGGAGGAGAATTTTTCTCATGCCACGTTCAGGTACGCATGCTCACTTTCAGTTTTATCAAATAGTTGTTATATATTCTTTATCATCAGATATTGTTCAAGTCGGGTATTTTGTTTTTTATGTGTGCAGGTACTTGTTAAGCAAGCTTCTAGCCCCTTCAGGTATATGTTCGACACTAGCATGTAATTACTCTCTCTGTAAACAATTGCATATCCCAGTCACACCCTCTAACATTTTCCTTTAGGGTCCCTACATCCGACTCTGTGGTACCTTTTCCTCTGCCACATTTTGGTATTGTCAATCGATAGCACTCTCACCCACATGAGTTGTCCCATTCATAATTCCCCTTAGCAATTTGACACTCATGTTGTTTTTCACCCCCTAGGATTTGGAGTCCCAATAGTTGTTGCACTTCCAAGAATGAACCACATACTTATTCTTATCATATTACTAACCTTCCCAATGGACTCCCAAGTCATATCATCCTACACTTGGTTATGTTGACTTCACCCCTGCAGTTCCATTATCCCTCCATCTCATCCACTATCAGTTTTCCCATCTGTAGATTGTCCTCCATTCATTTACCAAATACAGAAACCCACCCATGGGGCCCCCACCCTCCACCAGTTCTCTTTCACAAACTTGTTCTCTAAACAGGCCAAGCCATCTTTCACTGGAGCACCCATTTCTGTATCTGTATACTCAACCCAAATTATTCTTTATTTTATTTGGTAAATGTATAAAGCCCTTGTTCCCAGCATATACATAGCTTTTTTAGTCATCATCCCCAATGGCCTTCTTTTACCTGGAAAAGAAACCCATGTCACCCTTGGTTGGGGAATCCACCCTTTTTTTCATATCACCATCATTGACAAACCCCAAGTATCCCAACTCTATGTAACCACGATCTCCGATTTTTCTCACTTTTTTCAGCCTTCGGCACAGTTGAACCCCATATCTAGTTGTCCCCCTGACACTAGATCAAGTTTTACAATTGTTGTCAATCATTCTTCAACACCCCAACCAAGGGAAATCCTGAGTCCCATAGTGTCTTGACTTCGTCCATGTTACCCATCAGTATCTAAGATCACTTAGTACTCATTATATTTCAAGAATCCCTTTGCTTCTTGACGTCGTGTCTCCCTTCCTGTTGACATCAGCACAGTTTCCAGAAGGACGGCAATATCTTGAATCTCGTTACCTTTTCAATGAGGAGTCTCAGATGGAACATAGAGATTCATCATTACTTTCTAATTCTGTTGACCCCCATAACATTTGACTGCAGCAAACTCTCATGTTAAGGTGGGTCTTACTATGCGACCGTTGCAGTTTTCCATACCAGCCGAAGACCTCTGAATTTGATAGGCCATCAATGCCTACAAGTCATTGACACATCTTACCATCGTCCATTACTCGATTCAGAGCTAGTTTACCATTTCAGAACTGTCGTTTGTCATTATCAACCACCCTCGAGGGCACTACAACTATCTACATTATCATACATCTTCAGTTAAAGTCCCACATTTTTCTTTCATGACACAAGCATGGGGCATGACCGCCTCGTTTGTATACAGATTTTGTTTTTTCTTCCTAGAGAAAGGTTTGGTTCCCACAGTTTTCCCTCTCCCTCCGGCGGATCGCTCTTGCAGTTCCTCTCTTCACTCTTCCTTACACTGGCACTCTCAGCAAAAGAAACATTGATGTATTTCAATTATACGTATGATCCTAACCTCACACATCAGGGGGCATCTGTTATCACCAAAAAATCGTCTGCAACATTACAAACAACGGTTGAAGAAAGGCATCAATTCCAGTAGCAATTAGTACACCTGCAGCATCAAAATCCATCAAAAAGGCATAAAACTATATACTTGGTTCAAAAATCAAAGTACGTGAATTCACTAAAGGAAGTGTGTGCAGAATGTGCGGGCTATCACAGCCCTAAGCGCGCACTATGTGAAAAATGCGCAAGATGCACGACTGTCTACAAGAAAACCTGTTCACTTCTCATGAATGGTGCATTTATGAATCTTGTCGGCCTCTCAACCACTTCCAGACTGAATTCCAACATGATTTGACACTCATATCTGAGTGAAATCTAGCGTGGAGGTTGGTCAAGGGCTAGGAAGTGCCCTAAAAGGCCCCTTGTTCACATCATGAACCACTTATATCTTGCCATGAATGGACACTATAAATATATTCCATGGGTGTGCTAAGAAAAAAATAACTTCAAGGTATTGTTATGCTACAAGAATTCTTCTTGGAGAATCCTCTTTTCTCTTTGAATCATTCAAGCACTATAGCAAGGGCCATTCCACTCACCTCGTGAAAGGATTGGCATTGTATTTCTTCACCATTTTCACTTTCCATTGTATGAAGAGAAGAACTCTCTATTAGGGAACTCAAGAGCCCTCCTAAGGAGGAAGAGGGGATTCATAAGACCCTTCCTTTCTCTACGGTGCTAGCCTATCAATACATTGATCCATTGGTAGCTATATGATTGTCATTTTTTTGTTTTCATGGTTCTAGTTCTTGCAAGCTTCTCTAACATTCATTTCTTTTTGTTTTTAGTTTTATTTCATTGTTTCATGTGTATTTGGTTATCTAATCAACTCACAAACTTTTGTCTTGTTTAGCTGACTTAACTAGGCAAGTAAGTGTTGTGTTTTTTCTCACCCATGTGGCAAAACCAACACAACAACCATGTTAGAATTTTAGAAGTTACAATTATATTCTTTAACATTCATTAACAATTGCATGCAATAGGATCACTGAAAGATAAACAATCAGAGAACAGAAGATATATCCTGGGAAACCCTTGTGGGGGAGAAAACCCAGCAACCAATTCTTTAGTATAGATTCCTCCAAACAATACAATGTCATGTTATAGCTCTCCACAAATAGACCAAGACCAAGAAACCAAGACCTCATGTGCTAGACCTTCCTTTTTATGCTCCAAATACACAAGGGAAGGCGATTTGTGTGTGTGTGTGTACAAATGAGAGGAACTCGACCTCTATTTATACACATAATTGACTCCTGAAAAGACGCAACCCTAAGAAGGGTTGTTTTGACTTTTACAATAAGGATAATAATAAAATAATAATTTATTTTGAGCCAATTTATACAATAAGATTACAATAACCTTCTCGAGGCTTGACCGATACAAATACAAAATAATATATTCTGTAGTTACATCAATATATCAACATCTACACAATATATTGTTGAGTTGGTACTCAGCTAAGGAGACTGATGTCTCCAGTAGGTTGGTTTCTACAAACTTTGTAATAGTTGTTTGGTGCCTATAGACATTTATAAAGATAAGTTTTGTGGTTTTCTTCCACAAGGGTTTCCACATTAAACCTTGTGTACTGTGATTTGATTTCACATGCATTTATTGTTTTAAAGTTAATGAATGATTAATGAATGGTTACATAAAGTAAAAGGTATATTTTACTGACTCACCCCCACCCCCTCTTAGTATAAGTATAAGTTGAACAATTGGTATCAAAGTAGGTTCCTTCAAAAACATTCAAACCACTGGAAGGAAAATATCGAGCACATATGGATTGTACAGAAGGTCTCCCTACACATAGAGATCCTTTGTTCGATGGAACAAACTATGCATCATGGAGTATAAGAATGAAGACATATTTGATGGCCCTTAGGTTTGGTATCTGGGAATCTGTCACAACAGATTATACAGATGAAGTTGGGAAGGAGTAAAGTAAAAATAATGCAAAAGCAATAGATGTCATATTGAGACCTATTAGATTATGAGACTATCAAGGTAATGCAGTGTACATCAGCTAAATAGATTTGGGATAAGGTACAAAACTTTTATGAAGAGAGATCCAGTTATTGTTCCAAGTATGAATCAGAGACAGAAGAAGCACAATTTTTGAGAAAGCTAAAAGGGGGGCCCAGATAATACAAACGTAAGCTACCCTTTTGTTGGCCCTTGACCAAGTTTTGTGGATTCTTGGTCATGTTTGACCTATTTTTGGGACTTCGACAGGCTGTCGAAGGTGGAGTGCAAGATGAAGAAGATATCGCAGGATCTCGGCCCCTTTTTAGGGATTTTTGGGTTTTGGGCTTATGTAACGGGCACGGGAATGTCGTCCCATGGGTTTACCCATGTATAGGCCTGATTTTGTAATGTATAAATAAATAGCTAGGCGATGTAAGTAAAGTGTGGTGCTAAGTGCTAGTATTCAATCTATGTGATCAAGAGTTGTAAGTGCTTTGTGCATATTGTGTGAGGTTTGCAAGGCTAGTGCAAGTAACTATAAGAAAATGTGTAAAGGCTCAATGCTATACCCTAGCTCGGAAAAGGAGGATCTGGTGGAGTGCGCGCAGATCTCATGTCTTCTGCGGAATAGGATTTTGATGCTATGTGCCTGTAAGAAGCTTGAGCAAAGATAGTAAAGAAGAGAAGAGTTGGTAGACGTAGCTCCAGGGTGGGGGTGAACCACGTACATGATGTGTTGTTATGATTTGTGCGATATATTGATGCGCTTATGTGTTTACTTGCTTAGTACCTTGATATAGATGAATGACAGATAGATCTATTGATGTTATGTGCTTAATAATGTGAATGAATACTAGATCAGGCCTATGTGGATGTGATTAGTGCCTGAATATCTTAGATATGGATGAATACTGTGATGCTCTGTAGTTTAGGGTTTATCTACGCTGAGAGTAGGATTTAATTGCATTGTAACTAAGAACTGGATATTGGTGAATGATAACTGCTAAGTGCTTTGTTAAGTGTTAGAATCATAGATCTGTGTCCCAGCTAAGGTTGCAGACACTAGAGTCCTGCAACCACCCCTGCTTCTACCTCGGGTGAGACTTCATCTGCTTCGCAGGTGTTTCTGAAAGGGCCGGTAGTTAGGGCTTTGTTGGTGTGTTGTTGTAGACCCCTGTGTCAACAAATGGTTCTGTTGCTAAGACCTGAAACTTTGATTGCTGGGAACTGAGGAAGAAGAAGCTTTGTGCAAAGATTCGACCTGAAACTGTGATTGTTGGGAACTAAGGAAGAAGAATATTTGTGCAAATATCTGACCTAAAACTGTGAAGGCTCCATGCATAGATCTATTTCCCTAGTGCGCAGCATTCTGCTTGACCTGTGAAGCTTTGTGGCAAGAGGAAGATCTAATAGAAAAGAGGTCAGATATGAAGAAAAGAGGTAAGAGTTGTAAGCTTTGTGCTCTATAGAAGAAAGATAAGTGGAAAATTTTGTTTCCAAAGTATGGATCTAGGTATGTTTAATAAGATTTGTTCTAGCTTGGAAA
>ML819364.1:105014-126931 GCA_009831015.1 Picea engelmannii
CCCTCTCTTCATGAGAGGGGGAGAATTATTATGATGTAGATGAGAGAATTGTTATGATGTAGATGAGAGAATTGTTATGATGTAGATTTGATTCATGAAAATAACCTTTTTGTAAAGCTATTTTGTTGAAGATTAATGCAAGCTTGAATTCAATGATCTTGTGTCTATTAGAAGTTAGCATCTGCTGATCTAAAGCTTCCATGTTGGCATCGAAAAGGGCCACTGATCCAGCTTGGTAAGATCATTGTAAATTGTTAGTGTAGATTTTCATTTCATGTACCTGTTATTTTGATTTCATGTTATTTCGTTTTGATTTCACTATTTGAATTTGTTGCAAAGTGTGGAATGCAGGGATAGTTGGATCTCCATATTTCACCTTACATGAGCTTTAATGGAGCATCCCACTACACTTAGCTTTCTTTTCCATAATTGATTAGGTTACACCTTTCTAACACATGCACAATCAAGACCTCCATCTCTCACCCTAAATGCACTTATAATGGAATGTTGTGAATGCGCAAAGTGTTAATTGTTGTTAGTTTAGTTGCTCCAGGAGATAGAATAAAATTTGATCTTTTCCCTTCATAAGCCATCAATGAACAGGTCCATCACCTGAGCAAGAGATTTTGCTTGTTTATGAGTTTTTCCTTCCATCTTTCGAATTGTGTGAAGATTGTTATTTTTAAAAGTGTGTTGGTTTCTAAATGGTTTTCTTATCTAAGCTATTCTAAACAGACATATGAACCTATCTATTATCGGCACATATAGTGCATCAACTCTACTGATTATGAATCTTGGTTGATAATTTATGTTTGGTAATATATTATGCATATAATTGCACCAACACATGTTCTGTAAGTCGGTGGGGCATGCTGGTAGGGATTGTAGGGCTTATGACCTCATGCATGAAAGGTCAAGGGATATATACAAAATTCAAGGTGAAGTATAGCAAGAAGGAAGCACTGCGCAGTATAATTCCCCAGGAAGAGGAAACTTCAAACCTCACGGTGGATTCCGAGGAAGAGGAAGAGGAGGAGGTATGGGTTGAGGTCAAGGTCAAATCATTTTTTATAACTATGCACAACCAAGACACTTGGCAAGGGACTGTCTGAACCATTGTACCACTTGCAGCTACTGCAATGCATTCGAGCATGTTATCGAGGAATGTCCAACATTGTTGGCTAAACTTCAGGAGAGACGAGGAGGAAACCAAAAAATACAACTAATCAAAGCAGAACCTCGCGGAGTAGATCCCAGAGTTGCCGTTATTACTAGAGGAGGTGTTGTTACAGGAGAAGACATAGTGACTCCAGAGAAGGACACCGAAGGATCAGGAATCAGAAAAGCTACAGAGAAGACACAAGAGTTTGATCCAAGGAAAGAGAAGCAGACATTTGAGGAAGCAAGAAAATAATTCGGAAGAGATCAAGCTTCTTCATCAAAGGGTCGACCAGAAGTAAGAGAATGTGGAATGCCTCTGGCATTTGATCAGTCTGCTTCACCCGGAGATGGAAAAGAGGTGAGTAAACTTGTCAGTTTCTTGTATATGTTTATTGAGTTGATTAAAGATGAAAAAGCCATACAGGAACTACAAAATTTGGTCAGACAGTATGAGATAGGAAGGGTAGATCCTTTGCTGAATAAAGCAGTACATCAACTATCCAAGAAGAGAAGGAAAAATAAATAACTACACCTTAATGCTCAAATTGGAGATTATGATATAGATTATGTGGTCCTCGACTTAGGGTCGGAGGTCAATGTCATAACGAAGCAGACCTGGACATTGATGGGAAAAACTAAGTTGATCTATTCCCCTATCAGGCTTAGGATGGCTAATCAACAAGCTATAAGCCCCTTTGGAAGGTTGGAACATGTCCCTGTGGTAAGGATGTTTGCAGACTTCGAGGTGATTGAGATAGTTGATGATAGTTGCCCTTATCCTGCACTGTTAGGAATTGACTGGGCTTTCAACAATTCTACTGTTGTTGACTTGAAGAAGAGAAGAATGACATTCAAAGGTGATGGCCTTAGGGTCATCCAACCTTTGGATCCCGATGAAGGTCAAAGATACACAAAACCCATTAGAGAGGAAGATCGTGCATATGAACTCGAGAATATATATAAATTGACAACAAGACAACATGATTACATTAATCATACAACAGATGGGATTTTGAGCTGGAAAAGTGACAGCGCATGTTCATCAGACTCAGAGGAAGCATTGGAGAACTGGCAGAACAAAATGTATGAAGTATCTACACAGAGATGCGCCAGATTGACTAGAGAAGTTCGCTGGATCGGAACATAAGTAAGTAACTTGCCTACGTTTGATGGATTAAATCACTTAGAAACTTTCTTATTGGAATTTGAAGAAATTGTACCAGTGTAACAGAGGTTGTTGGCACTGGATGAGGCCTTGAAAGAAACTCCAACAAGATGGTGGGGAACACATAAGAAGAACATTGCAGAATGGGTGCAATGTCGCACTTTGATGACAATGCGATTTTCAGACAACATCGAAGGATGCGAAGTTAGATACACAGGTCAATGTTGCCCGAAAGACCATGTGATAAGTTGTGAGGAAGTCTAGAGAAACATTCCTCAAGAGCAGTGGGTGCATAAATTTATTAACACTATGGAAACGACACCTATTAATTGGTATCTACAAGCAGAACTGTGCCTCACCACTGCAGATTGGTACGGTATGACTCAGAAATTTGTAGCCACATTTTTATTTGAAATTTAGTATCCTACAGTAGATCAAGCATTACAGGTTGTAAGATAGAAAGTATTTGAGGAGGCACCTAACCTCCCTTTGGAGCAAGAAGATGACGAATGGATTGTGCTTCTTCAGAAATTGCAAGGCTGTTACAATATCAATGCTAATGAAGATGATGATCCTAGGAAGGTGAACATCACCGAAACAGAAGGCCAAAGAGACATAGAAGGAATAGGAATTGAGCTACCTTTCATTGGACAACCAATCAAAATAAAAAAATTCAATATTGGAACAGAGCAAACACCGAAACTTGCAAATATTGGAGATTATTGGGATGCTGCCACTATTGAAAAGATCATAGAGTTACTGCATGAATATCAGGATTTGTTTCCAACCAAGTTCACTGATATGAAGGGAATTAAAGGACCCATGGGAGAGATGAGTATCCCTTTGAAACTAGATGCAAGGCCAGTCAATTAGAGACCCTACAGACTGAATCCTAAGTATAAGGAGAAAGTCAAGATCGAGCTTGACAGAATGTTAGAAGCAAGAATCATAGAACTTGTTGAAGAGTCGGAGTGGATTATCCCTATGGTGGTCCAAAATAAGAAGACATGAGAGATCAGGATCTATGTAGATCTTAGGAAGTTGAATTATGCCTATTTGCATGACCCATTCCCTACACCATTCACTGACGAAGTGTTAGACAATGTAGGAGGACAGGAGGTATATTCTTTTACAGATGGACTTTCAGGATACCATTAGATCCAGATTGCCAAGGAAGATCACCATAAGACCACATTTGCAACAGAATGGGGATCCTGCTAGTATATAGTAATGCTATTTGGATTGAAGAATTCCCCAACCATCTTTTCTAGGGTGGTGATCGAAGCGTTCAAGGAGTTTTTACATAAATTCCTGGAAACATATTTTGATGATTGGACTGTTTTTAGCTTATTACAAAGTCATATTGAATGTTTAAGACTAATGTTGGATAAGTGCAGGCAGTGTCAGATTGCCTTGAACCTGAAGAAGTACATCTTCTTTTCACCCTTTGGAGTGATGTTAGGTCATATTATCTGTAAGTAGGGACTGCTGGTCGACCCATCTAAGATTGCCATTATAGTTGATCTTCCCCCTCCTACTTCAGTTGAATAGCTGCACACTACGCTAGGACACACTAGATACTACATGAAGTTCATTAAAGGCTATGCACAGATTACAACACCCATGGAGAAGCTGTTAATGAAAGATTGTTAGTTTCAATGGACAGAAGAATGCTAGCAGAGCTTCGACACACTAAAACAAAAAATGGTTACTGCGCCTATTCTGGTTTTTCCAGATTGGAGCAAGGAATTCCATGTGCATGTCGATGCATATTCTATTGCATTAGGAGCTGTATTAGCACAACCGAGAGCTGGAGACATTGACCACCCGTTAGCCTTTGCTAGCAGGAAGCTATCAACAATTGAGATTAATTACACCACCACTGAGAGAGAAGGGTTAGCCATGGTGTATGCACTGTAAAAGTTTCACCACTACTTGTTAGGAGGACACTTTAAAATGTTTACTGATCACTCCGTGGTGAAATACCTAGTCAACAAGCCAGTGTTGAAGGGAAGAATATGCAAATGGATTCTGCTATTTCAAGAATATGATTTTGAGATCGTGGTTAAGCCAGGAAGAATGAACAAAGGTCCTGACCACTTGTCGAGGTTGGAACATGGAGAAGAGCCTACTAGCTTGGAGGATACACTGCTGGATGCACAGTTGCTGGCCATTAGAAAAATTGATGATCACTTCGTGGAGATAGTCCAGTTCCTGTCAACAGGAATGACACCTAGTGAATATACAATCACCGAGAAGAAACAACTGGTAGTGCGTGCTGCACATTTTTCACTTATAGCTAGACAACTATACAAGATGGGACCTGATGAGATATTGAGGAGGTGTGTTATGGAAGTAAAGAGACCATTGATCCTCGCAGAAGCACATGAAGGCATCGCAGGAGGACACTATGCAGGGAAAGAAACAATGCAAAAGATTCTTAGGGCTAGCCTTTGGTGGCCTACCTTACACAAAGATGCTAAGGAATACTATAAAGCCTGTGATGTATGCCAAAGAGTTGGAAAACCATCCAGAAGAGATGAAATGCCTTTAGCACCGTAATTGACCCTACAAGCATTTGAGAAATGGGCCATTGATTTCGTGGGACCTATCAACCCACCAAGAAAGTGCACAGGAGCTAGATACATAATCACTGCAACATAGTATTTGACCAGATGGGTAGAAGTAAGAGAAGTTAAGGACTGTAGTGCAACTACAACTGCTCGCTTCATATTTGATTGTATCATAACTAGGTTTGGATGCCCAAAGATCCTTATGAGCGATCAAGGAACACATTTTATTAACAAGACTATTGAAGCCTTGACTTAGGAATTTGAAGTTCACCATCAGAAGAGCACACCCTACCATTCACAAGAGAATGGGACAGTTGAAGCATTCAATAAGATCTTGGAGACAACATTGACAAAGATATGCAGTGTGAACAGGGATGAATAGGATTTGAGAGTACCAACAGTGTTATGGGCCTATAGAACCACTTGCAAGAATTTGACCATGCAAACCCCCTTTAAGTTGGTCTATGGTCTAGAAGAAGTTGTACCCATGGAATATTTGGTTCCCAGTCTGAGAATTGTAGCCTTTACAGATATGGATGACACTGGCACTGTGCAAGATAGGCTTGCACAGTTGGTCGAACTAGAAGAAGACAGATTTATTGCAGGATTTCATCAGCAGGTACAGAAGGAAAGAGAAAAGGCCTACCATGACAAACACATCAAGAAGAAGGCATTTCATTAAGGTGATTTGGTATTGGTATATGAAAATAAGTTCATGAAGCATCCAAGAAAGTTTAGAACACATTGGCTTGGACCATATGAGGTTGCCTATGTTACAGAAGGAGGAGCTGCGTAGTTGAAGACTTTGACTGGAGAATGGATGGAAGGTTTGGTGAACGAAAGCTGGTTGAAATTGTATTATGACAACCAACTTCCTTGCATCTCTCAATAAAGCATAAGGAAAAGGGTCTAGGTACCAGGTGTAGTTGAAACTGGGTACCAGACAAATAAAATATAGTTTGCACACAGAAGGGAGGGACAGAGCAAAAAAGCACAGGCTGCTCTACGCAGTCTAAAGTCGAAGTGAAACAAAAATTTCAGACCTGAAGTGCCTCAGGACGAGTCACAGGTGAGTGTTGGGGGCCTATTGGCCCTTGGTTATGGAAGCAAGTGAAGATCAAGGAAGAAAAGGTAAAATGTGAACTGCATGGAAGACACAGTGACTGATACTGGGTCAAGGTGAGCAAAAGAGCAGAAAAGACGCGAAGTAAGAGAAAGCAAGCCGTTGGATGAGGAGATCAAGGATGACAGATCAAAAAGGAAGATGGATCATGGAAAAATTAGCGAGCAAAATAAGATGTCAACGAATGCTTTGGAGCACCTCACATGGAAGAAGGAAAGACAGGCTGGTGAAGCCCTGAAAACGTGAGTCAAGTTGACCTTGGGTTTTTAACACCTAGGGTTTTGGTATTTAGTGTTTTGACACCTAGGTCTTGGCCTAAGGTTGTCGTTGAGCTATTGTAATGTATAAATAAATGTCAAGAGGACCTGGGTTGGGTTGGTACAAAGTTATTGTTACTATTGTATGTAGAAGAGAGATCATTGTGTGAGCAAGAGATTATGGTTGTGTGAGAGAGAAGTGTTGAGTGTGAGAGCCTTCTGGTATTGTAAGATATTCAACTGGGTGCGAAGATTGACCCTGCAGCTGGGTGCACAGGGAAGGAGGACAGAGAGAAGAGGGAATATTTGCTAGCTAAGAGCGTAGATAAGGACTATATGCTTTCATATTAATATATTATAAAGCACAGTTATGTGGACGTAGCCCTAGAGAGATGGTGAACCACATATATCTTGCATTGTGTGTGATTGATGCTGTGTTCTTTTTCATTTGATATGTTTCTATTGTGATATTGTGTTAGATCTAAGATATAAATTGCGTAGTAGGTTTAAGGAAGATAAAGAATAACTAGGTGGTTGTGTGTTGTTGTTGTGAATCCACTCTGCATTTCCTCTGGTGGTAGACACCTGTGTCCTGCAACCCCCCTATAGCTACTTCAGGTGAGAATGCATCTGCTTCACAGGTGTTGCCGAAAGGGCCAGTAGTTAGGGCTTGTTGGTGTACTGTTAGAGCTGAACCCTGGGTCTGCCCTTATGCCAACAGGTGGCAGTAAAGAAGAGGAAAAACTCTACAAATGTGTACAAAGAAAAACCTAAGGTAGGGGGGCTAAACTTAGGCATAAAAGTTCTTCAAGTAAAACCCGTTGACGGGTTCTTTGAGAGGGAAGCCTTTTGGAGAGGCCAAGATGTAGGCACCTTTAGTGAGGCAATGTTGGATGATGAAGGGGCCGTGCCATAATGACTCGAATTCTCCATGGTCTAGAGTGTCGTGGGCGATATCATAGGCTAACACAAGATCACCTTCCTTAAATGAGAAAAGGTTGACATGGCGGTCAAAGGTGGCTTTGGATCATTTTTTATGTGCCTCGTTGTGCTACAATGAAGATCGACGATCTTCATCAAGGGACTCTAAGGTCAGCAGGCATTGCTTCATTGGAGCAGTGTCAGGTAAGAGCTCTATGGCAATTCATAATGTGAGGATTTCACACTCAATAAGGAGTGTGTATTCAATCCCGTGGATGAGGTGGAACGATGTAAAAATGGTGGCAGTTTTGACTGTTGTGCGATAGGACCATAAAGCTGAAAACACCATATGATGCTAATTGGTCTTATGTTTATTAATGATGCATTGGAGCATGGTTTTGAGGACTTTATTGACATCCTCAACCTATCCATTGGACTGAGGGTAGTATGGGGAGGAAAACTCATGGGTGAAGCCTAACTTTGAGGAGAGTTCCGCAAAGATATCGTTCTCAAAGTGTTTACCATGATCATAAACTAACTGTTGTAGGACTCTGAATTGGGTAATGACATGGTTGAAGAAAAAATGTGTTGCTGTGTCAACAATGTTGTTAAATGTGGGCATGGCTTTGACCCATTTGGTAAAATAATCTACTACCACCATGATGTACTTGTGTCCATTACTGGATGGAGGATTGAAAGTCATGAAATTGATGCCCCATTTACAAAAGGGGTTGACCGTGATGACTGGGTGTAGAAGAGCTGGCGGAGCTCGTGCTTTGTTTGCATAAAGCTATCATTTATTGCATCGCTTGACAACATGGATGCAATCATGAAACAAAGTGGGCTTGAAGTATCCCTCTCGAATGATTTTTTGGGCGGTAGACATACCCGTGAGGTGACCACCGCAAGTGCCGCTGTGGAAATCATTCAAGACTCTGTCGACTTCATCGATGGTAAGACATCACTGAAGGATGGTATCTACCCCGTGTCGATAGAGAATATCTCCGATGAGGAGGTATCCGGGACCCTGATGGTGAATGCATCGACGATCATTTCGAGAGAGGTGAGACCCGAAATTTTGTGTATAAAGGTAGACGAGAAGGTCGTCGTAGTAGGGATCGTCTTAGGAGATGAAGAAGAGGTGTTCATAGGTGAAATCCTTGTTGATAGGGGAAGCTTTGGCTTCATAGGGGAAAGCCGTATTGAGTTCGGCTAGGAAAAGAGATTTCTTGCATTTGGGAGTAGAGAACTCTATATTGTATTCCTAAAGGATAAAAATCCATTGAGAAAATTTGTCATTGATCTGCTGTCTATTGAGAAAGTACTGCATGGGGTTGGAATCTACTATGACTTTGGTAGTTCGAAGTAGAATGTAATGCTGCATGTTTTGGACTGCGAGGACAATTGCTAACACGATTTTTTCATCATGATTATAATTTAAGGGTGGTCCTAAAAGGTTTTTACTAATGTAGTAAATCACATGTTCACGCCCATCATCCCCTAATTGGACGAGGACTCCTGTGACTGAAACAACATAGGATGATAAGTAGAGGATGTAATCGTGATCATAGTTTGGGGGACTAATCAAAGGGGCATTGGATAGGGTGGCTTTTAAATCATTAAAATTTGTTTGAGCATGTTCGTCCCATCGAAATGGGAGGCCATGGCATAGTAAGTGGAGAAAACCATGTGTGCGAGTGGCGTAATCTAGGACAAAGCGATGTAAAAAGTTGGCTTTTTGCCTTGTAGGCTTTGTTGTTGGCGTAAATTCCTAGGTGGTGGAATTTCTGTGATAGCTTGGACTTTGAAGGGGTCCATAGTGATGCCATGCTAGGAGACAATGAACCCGAGGAGGCACCCTAAAGTAATGCAAAAGACACACTTGCGGGGGTTCAAGTAGATATTATATTGGTGACATCATTGAAAAATGATGCGTAAGTCATCTAAATGTTGGGTTCACTTTTTGGATTGAGTAGTGAGGTCATCCAAGTAAGTGAGAATGATGCGAGCAAGATCATGAAAAATGTAGGTCATGGCTCGTTGGAAAGTAGCACTAGAATTTTTGAGTCCAAAGGGCATGACGTGATAAGAAAAGGTACCCCAAGGGGTTGTAAAAGTGGTTTTGTACTGATTTGCTGGGTGGATTTGAATTTGATTGTAGCTGGAGAACCCATCCATAAAGGAAAGTGCCTCATGGCTGGTACAATCATCGATTATTTGGTCGATGAAAGGGGTTGGGAAGTTGTCTTTGGGACAAGCGTGGTTGAGGTCACGAAAGTCTGTGTAGACATGAATAGCTCATTTTTTGTTAACAGGGACGGGGTTAGAGACCCAAGAAGTGTATTCAATGGGGTAAATGAACCCGACAACGTGTAATTTGTCAATTTCGGCTTTGATAGCTGCAACTTTGGATGGGTGGAGGGGGCGTTTCTTTTGATGAACATGGGCGATATCTGGCCATGTGTCGATACAATGTTTGACTATAGAAGGATTGAGGGCATGCATCTCTGTATATGACCAGGAAAAAATATCCCGGTATTCCTGAAAGAGATCTTTGTAAGCAATGATTTCTTCAGGGGAGCATGCAATGCCAATGGTGATCTCTTCTATGATGTTTGGTTTAATGGAAATGTCAATTTTGACCGTGGGGGAAATGTTGGCCATGTTGCCTTATTCAAAAACATCAGGGGTAGGAATAGGGTTCTTGAACTAATCAACATGCCTCAGAGGCATAAAATCCTTGGTTTCGATTGCGCACAGGGAGGCTTGATCAAGAGGGTGAAAGACCTCTTGTGAGAGAAAAAGTGATCGATGATGGAGCGCATTCCAAGGGAAATCTGGGGTAGTCAGTTCCTCCAAGATATCTTTGTCGTAGTGGAAAATGAAAGAATATAGGGGATCCTGGAAGATGGTAGGAGGAATCGTCAATGAAGAAATGCTATTGGTCACAAGGGATGAGGACATAGAAGGGATATTGTCTACAAGGGGTGATGGCTCACTGGACATAAACCAAATGTCAAGGCTCTGTGGATGGTATCTCATTCACTCAGGGATTGATGAAGAAATATACTGAATATCTGTAATGTGTGCGTCAGTGGGGAGTGCCTGAGAGGGATCAGGCCGATATGTGTGGCGTACTGCGGCTAATGTTTGGCGGAATTGGGGTAGAGTTGGGGAATGATGAGTGTAATGGCCATATTCTGAACATATGGCACATGCAAAATTGGTTCATAACCCTTTATTGCGTGTGGTGGAGGACTCCGTAGTAGCAGTGGAGGTACTTGATGGAGTGGCAAGCAATGGGGTTGTTTTAGGGAGCTATATGAGATTTCATAACTCGAGAAGAGTAGGACATCTATTAGTGTGGTGTCCTTCCATTTCACATAGTGTGCAAGGAGATTGAGCTCTGGGAAGGATTTGAGCTATGGGTTCATTCTTCCTCCGTCTTCCCCCTATAGTGGCTGTGTTGCCGCTAGTTGGGGGTGGGGGTGGTATGGTAGGGTCCTGTACTGGGATCTGCATCGGTAATCCCTCTATCTGAGGAGGGAGAGATGGTGTAAGAACCATGGAGGGTGGATGGAGATACCATACAGGGATGGCGATAACCATGTTAGGAAGGGTGAGGGTAACAACGACCTGGAATGCTTGTACTCTAGGTGGGGGGTAGAAAAAGGGGATTTGTGTAATGGCTTGGGGGATTGTCTCCCAAACCAGGATTTTCCCTTGAAGGAGGGGGGGGGGGAAATCCAGGACAAGTGGTGCCGTGGTGTTCTCAGGGAATAATAGTTCTTCAACTGCTGGTAGTTCACTGTGGGGAGGGGAATCAGTGAGATGAGTATTGTCTCCGATATATGTTCCGTTAGAGGAAACTATACACACTTGTGCTAAAATAGATGGGTTGAGGAGAGGTGGTGCTCCATGATAAGTTCCTAACAAGGATGGATCATTGAATATTTCAAGGCCAATGTTGATGACTGGAAAAGCATATGATCTAGCGCAAACAAGAGGGAGGATGTTATCAATGTTGGAGGAATGATTAGGCTCGTAATGTGTAAGTTGGTCAATGGTGACGATTTTCCCGTTATGGGGGAACATCATCCTATGAAACACAGAAGAGGCTACTGCCTTCATAGCATACATGTAACTATGTAACAAGATATTGTAATCAAGTAGGGAATCAATGACTTCAATGTCATTCAGGATGGTTTTTCCCCCAAGTTCTACGGGGAAATTTTGGAAGAGCCCTTCAGGGGATTATGGTCGACTGTCATAAGCTCTCAGGGTGATGGAAGATGGTACTAGATCAGGTGAGCCAAGTTTCTTCCATACTTCTTTGGACATGATGCATGTGGATGCATCTTCATCAATGATGCACTGATGAACCATGATGTTCCAGATCTTAATTGGTATGTGAAAGGCTACCAGAGTGAGGAGACGTGGTTCTCCACTATCTAAATCAAAGGTGATTAGTCGAGTATCAGCTGGATCGACTGTCCCCAAGGAAGAAAGAAAGGATTTATGCTGAGATGGACATGTTTGGAGCACCTCCAATATAGACATGGCTGCATGAGACTGTGCTAAGTCATCGATCAGACTGTAATTATGGGCTACCCTAGCATGAGGGTTATGTACATTCCATCATAAAGACATGCAGGGTATACATGGGTTTGGTTCGGTGTTAGTGCATGGAATCATCAATGGTTGTCCTGCTGTAGTTGGAGTTACTTTTGAGGTGGTTGGTGTATAGTCAGGAGACATGTCGTATGGACAACTACATGTTTGCAGAAGAATGTCCTCTTCGCTGGTATGGAGGATGTTGCGATCGATTGAATTTCCGGGTTGAGTGGGACCTGGGTTTTAATATTGCCCCATTTGTGGTGGGGAAGAGTTTATATCTTGTTGGGTATTCATCACACATTGGTGTGGAATGGGGTTTTACAAAACGACTGGAGGTGGTGGTTGCAAATAATGTTGTGGGGCCTGCTGAGGGGCAGGTGGTGCCAGAGGGCGCTGTGTGTTCATGGATTCTTTTATCCGTTTGTAATCGACAATCTGGGGGTAGTGGTGAGTATAATGTCCATACTCACCACATAGGGTGCAAGGGAAGTTTGTTCTGAGATTGTTGTTCTTCCCTTGTCGTGGTTGATTGTTATTATTTCCTCCTTGGGGGTTCTAGTTGCCCCCAGCGGGACGATTTTGTTGGGGGTTATTTCCTCCTGGTCTCGGGTTGTTATTGTTTCAAAATTTTCCTTTCTTCTTGGAATTATTCGACTGATGGGATGGATTTTCCATAATCAACCTTTCAAAAGTATGAACTTGTTGAATGGGAGAGGGTTGAACAAATTTAACATCAACGTGTGGTTGTCCTGGTGGAGGAGCAACTGGCTGTGGACGATCGAGAAATGGAAAATATGGATTGTTTTGTGGAGACGATCCATATGGTGTATAGGAAGTTGAAGTACTTCCACTACTATTGGGGTTATATGTGGGGGTTGGGGGTGGACCCGTACTTGATTAAGAGACTGGGTGCATCATGGGTATCGGTGGGGGTCCCCCCAACGATGGAGGGGGAACACCAAGGTATGACTGTTGGTGAGTGGGAGGAGGGTAATAATATGCCCCTCCATATGGTTGAGGATACTGATTTGCACCATAAGTAGGTGATGGGTGGCCGTAAGGGTTGAGGTGTGTCATAGAACCAATCAACCCATCTGCAACATGAGAAACCCTAGGTTTTTCTTGGCCAAATGGTATGGGTCTAGGTGCATCAGGAAATACTATGTACAAGTAACTTGATTGGGCATATATGAGGTCGAACTATTGGGCCTTGCTGATGGATTCCTGTTCCAATTGAGGAAAAGTGGATGCTACATCCTTTGCAATCACAAGGACGAGCGATTTAAGAAACCAATCGAGACTTTGTTCTTTGGTGGTTTCTGCTTTACACAAACTATGTCGCCGATGCCATTCATGGATGTGGTTGACGATATGGATAGAAGTGGTTTGTTTGAAATCAAAGAGAAGTTTTAAGCCAGTATCATGATGAACTGGTAATTGGAAAAAAGACAAAAAGACCTTGGCCAATGATTCAAAGGTTACATGGGACCTTGATTTTTCATCCACGTACCATTTGGATGATGAACCACTGAGGGTTCGTTGAAAAAACCTTAAGTGGATGGAATCATTCATGATGCTGTTTGAAGAGCATCATAAGTGGAATGTCATAACATGGTTGGCGGGGCCTTCCCCTGGTTTTCCTTCAAACTTTGGAATGTATGAAGGAAATTTGGTAGGCATATTGGGCCAAGTGGCATCATGCAAAATGGGGTCATTCGCGAGTTTGGTTGAATCAGGAATGTTGAGGGATTCCAAGTATGACAAAGGGGGATTTGGTGGAGGATTAGTTCTAGCCATTGTGTGTGCAAGTAATGGACCTGTCCCTTGAGAGGGATTTGGTGGGTTTGTACTTCTCCCTTGAGAAGAAGTTTGACCCCCACCTCATTGTGAAGGAGAGACAATAGATGTATTTCCTTGGGTATTTGACCCAAGAAAAGTGGAACCAAGTAAAGCCGATCCCAAAAAAATAGCACTCACTGGGGTGTGAGATGGTGGAGTCGACGAGTTGGCGATACTAGGGGCTCCTACTAGAATAGGAGGGATATTCTGCAAGAGTCTAGAATGACGGGGATTCTGTGGTTCCCCTATGGTTCCAACTAGCAAAGTGAATGTGTGCAAATGGTGACAAGAGAAAAATATATGAACAAGAGATTTTTATATTTTTGAACTTCACAAAATAGTATAACTCACAATTGCATGTAATCAAATGAACATCATACATAAATAAATTGTAAATTAAACAAGCATGTGGATAGGTGGATTTTTTCAGCGTGGGGGGAAAATAAATAAATGCTCGTGCCCTAAAATACCTATTGTCCTTCCTCTCAATTTAGAACCAGGCCTTCCAATAGCACTCAAAAGTGGATTCTGAATCCACCAGAAGAGGAACTAGTGAAGGTTGAAGTAGTCAGTTATAATGAGGGGTAGATGATGCATATCCCGAAAGAGCTGGTGATATTTCCCAATAGCCACACAAAATATGACCAAGGTGCGATTGCAGCCCACAACCATCACCTAGGTAGATATCCTATGTTTGGCCACTAAGTACCTTGGTCAAAGTGAAACATTTAGATTTTAGGCCTAAAAAATGGGTCACATGCTGGATACCCTCACAAGAGTTGGGTGACTCAAGGAGGGATGCGCAGAACTGTTGGATTACTGAGAGGGGGGGGGGTGAATCAATAATAGAGCAATTTAATCCTTTTTAACCATATAATGCAAGTGTTATATCAGTGTAGCATTTTCATCCAATAATTGCAAAGTAAATAAACAATGAACAAATGAACAATCATACACATACATAATACACCAAAGTTTTTACGTGGAAACCCAAAGCGGGAGAAAACCACAAAATGATTTTTCTTATATTTCTTGAAGAATTACATTCATTGGAAGCACCAGCTTCCTTTGTTTTCCATATGCAAGTTCCCCATTCAGAAAAAGTTGATTTCACGTCCATCGAATACACTTTAATATTCTTGGAGCAATCAGATTGCTTCCATTTTGGCAACTGGAGCAAATGTCTCTTCAAAGTTGATTCCTTCAACCCGTGTGTATCCTTTACATACCAATCTAACTTTGTTCCTTGTAACATGTCCATATTCATTCAATTTATTTTTGAATACCCACTTTGTGCCAATCACATTCTTATTCTTTGGTCTTGGAACCAATTCCCAAGTGTCCTTCTTCTCTATTTGATCCAATTCTTCATCCATGGCCTTATTCAAAAATTCATCCTTGTTGGCCTCTTTAAAAACATTTGGTTCAATCATAGATGAGAGTGCTAGGTGTGTTTGTTCTGGTGAACATATTCTTCTTCTAGTCTCAACTCTTGCATCTTTTTTTTTCGATAATCTGATCTGAAGGATGATTCTTTTGTATTAGTTTGCTAGGTGTCTTTGGAGGCACTTTTTGAACTTTCTCTTCTACTTCTATCTGATCCTCTTCATCTTCCCCTTCTACTTCTTCTTCATATTTTGCTTTTTCTTCGTAAAGTTGTTCCATTGATTCATTTTCTTCTTCCTTTGATTCACGTCCACTGGTTTCATCAATTTTTACATTGATGCTTTCCACAACTTTGTTCAACCTCAAATTTTAACACTTGTATGATTTCCTTGTACTTGAGTAACCAACAAGTACTCCTTTGTCCACACGAGAGTCAAACTTTCCCATTCTTCCATCTTCTCTTTTGATGTAGCATTTGCTTCCAAATACTCTGCAGTGCTTCAAATTTGTTGGTCTTCCTTTGCATAGCTCGTAGGGAGTTTTGTCAGTATTGTTTTTGAGCATTACTCTATTTTGAATGTGAACCGCTTTATGCACTGCATGTGTTCAAGAAATATCTGTAAATTGGGAATCCATTAGCATTGTTCGATCCATTTACTGTGTAATTATCATCCATTATGATAATATTCCTTTGTCTTTGAACCACTCTTTGAACCAATCTATGAATCCATACTCACGTCCATACTGTCCAAGATTCTACTTGCGCAACTGTCCATAATGCTGACCCATTTATCACTATACTATCATGAAGTCTTGATTAATCCATCAAATTGTACTTCTGCTAACTGACTGCTCTGGATCTGTCTTATCAAACTCTGCAAGATGCTCGAAGGATGGTTCTTTGGTCTGTCACAACTATCACATAGACTCCCCCTGTCTAATATTCATATTACCTGGGAGTCTCTAAGCCAGATGGCTCAAAACAATTCCTGCTCTGATGTGTATTCATCATCATCTTCGTTGGTAGATTCATCATCATATTCATTGATAGATTCATCATCTCTTTGAGCTCTGACTTCTTTCTTTCTGTTTGTGGATTCATATTTTACTACAATGCCTGAAAGTACAATCTCTTGAACATGTTCCTTATTTACTTGTCCTTCTTTTCTTTTAGTTATTTTCCAAACCTTTATGTATCTGACATCTTTCTTTTTCTCTATAGAATTTTTTTCATCTCGTTTTATTGCCAATCTTGTGATCTCTAGGACTTGGTATTTGTTCACTTGTTCTTCGTGTTTTCTTATCCACACTTTCTTACATCTGATATCATTGTTCTCTTTCATGGAAGCATCAATCATGCTTCTACAATCACTAGCTCTGTGTCCATAGTTATGACATTTGTAACATTCAATGTTACATGGGGCCACATAGGCATTTATTGCTTGAACATTTATTTTATAATCCCTACAATATACAACCTTATGTCCAAAGTTAGTACAATAAAAACAATGACCATAAAATAAATTTTCATACCTGGGAGTGAATGATCTTCTTTGTGGCATAGTCCTTCTGAATTTTTGCCTTGACTGATCATGATCATGATTGAAGCTTCTTTGTGGCTTGAACATGGATGGTMTTCTTGAAGATGTATCTTCAATAGTTTTCTTAGATTCTGGTTGACCATGATTCCTTCCTTTGAGTACTTCTACATAACTCTTTCTATTTTCTTCATTCTTATTTTCTAGCAACCTAGAGTGMTTCTCTTCATTCTCTATAACTGATGTAGATGTTCTATCTCTTCGATGTTCTTGTTGAGCTCGATGATTTTACTTCTCAAAGTGAMAACTTCTTCTTCAAGCTTCTCAACCTCTTCTTCTTTCTTCATTATCTGAGACTTCATGACTTCTTCAATTCTTTTCACTTCTTCAAGATGATTTTTTAATGTGATTATTTCTTTTTCAAGTCCTTTYGCTTCTTGACCAAACTCTACCTCAAGCTGGTTTAGATCGTTAGTTCTTTCCTTAAGATGATTTGTCAATATCTTCTCTCTCATTCCTGCTTCTTCCTTCTGTGCTTCTATGTTGGCTTCCAAATACTTCTTTTGATATTYAAGATTTTCTTCGATCTTTCTRGCTTCTCTAGMTGAGTTCTTAAGGTCTTGATGACCTGTTGGGATTCTTCAAAAATCTGAACACTTTCCTTTTGTTTCATCAATTCTTTCTTGAGTGACTTGTTTTCTTCTCTTAGTTCATCTAAAKCACTAATAAATTCTATGGTGATTRTGTACTCTTCATCTTCTGAATCTTTTTGACATGGTGAACATAATTCTTCTTGATGTRTATCTACATCTTATTTGGCATTTTATGAATCTTCGATGTGTGAAGAATATATGTCATGTAACTTATCCCAAAGTTCTTTGGCTGATGAACGTTTACCAACMTTTTCTCTTATCGGATTAGGTAATCCTTCCCAGATGAAATCCATTGCTATTTTGTTATTCTTCTTCAATTCCTTCTTGGTTGTTGTCTTTTCCCTTTTTGAACTATCATATMCTGTAACAACTGATAACCAAATATAATGTCCCTGTGCCTGTAAAAATACTTCCGTTMTTYTGCTCCACATMTCATACTTAAAACCATTATGACCATTAAACATTGGTACTCCATTCTTAGAATAATCCATGATCTCCTTCCAATGGTTAAACTGTTTCATGAAGGAATTGACTYTGATACCAATTGTTGGATTACTGAGAGGGGGGGTGAATCAGTAATAGAACAATTTAATCCTTTTTAACCATATAATGCAAGTGTTATATCAATGTAGCATTATCATCCAATAATTGCAGAGTAAATAAACAATGAACAAATGAGAAATCATACACATACACAGTACACCGGTGTTTTTACGTGAAAACCCAAAGCGGGAGAAAACCATATAATGCTTTTTCTTATATGTCTTGAAGAATTACATTCATTGGAAGCACCAACTTCCTTTGTTTTCTAGCTGCAGCTGGAAGGAGGCTCCAACCCCCTAGTTTCTCAGGATACAACCTGAGGGAAGCTCCAACTCCCCAATTCTTTGGCACAAACAACAGGAGGCTACAACCCCCTATGTTCTTCGGCTACAACTGGAAGGTGGCTACAACCACCTATCCTTTCCCCATCCAACCGCCCTGAAATATAAATGCCAAATGTAGACAACCTGTCATTGTCACTGAATCAACCACTGCCACTATCAACCTGTCACTGTCAACCTGTACCAATAACCTGTAACAACCTGTACCAATCAACCTCAAACAAGATGTGCCATATCTCTCATAAATAGACCCCAACCATGTTGCTGCTGCGATTTTTCTGCCGCACTTTTTCTGCTGTGATTTTTCTGCCGCGATTTTTTTGTCGCACTTTTTCTGCCGTGATTTTTCTGTTGCACTTTTTCTGCCGCAATTTTCCTACTGCACTTTTTCTGCCGCGATTTTTCTGCCACGATTTTTCTATCGCACGTTTTCTATCGCGATTTTTCTACCACATTTTTTTCTGCCACACTTTTCTTGCCCCACTTTTTCTGCCACACTTTTTCTGCCGCACTTTTCTTGCCACACTTTTCTCTATCAATAATACTTTCCAAAATAACCTTTCACAAAATATATATTCAATGATATTCAATAGGTTCAAGTGTCATTAAACGAGAGAGCCTTGCCTCATATTTATACTTTCATGTAGCATCCCACTTTCCTTTAACTTTATTATTTAAATAATTTATTTTGCAAACACTTTGACTACTTTGACCTTTTGGGGCTTCTAGATGACTCATGATGGTTCTCCAACTTCACATGGACATAACTCTCTAATCATGAGGAGTTATGTGATGTTCCACATACCATCGGAAATGACATGACATGTACTATCCATCTAGAATAGTCTTACCTGCAAATATATCAAAAATCATACCATTATCCATCAAACAAACTTGGGTCCACTACCCAAACCTTTGTGCTACCGAAATTTGCTACCAAAATTTCTTCAAGGGTTGACATCAATGACAACCAACCCAATTAATCAACACAGAACAACCAGACCTCAGCCTTCAACCCTTCACGAGTATCTCCCTTCCTTATGGTATAGGAACACTTTAGAGGATTTGAAAGATCCATATTCTCAACTTCTATTGTTTCAAAATGTGAGAACCTGATAATGGGGGGTTATTTGGATGCCTACCCTCGAGATCCTACTTAGACTAAAAAATTTCTTTAGGCACCTCGTGTGGAAGAAAAATTTAGTGTGTTCTTAGAATTTTTTTTAGATGGAGTGGATTGAGAGACTGGGGTCATGGACCAACCTCGTTTGAATTAATTTGGTGTGGACAATTTCCAAAGAAGTAGTCGGATCTTTTGGAGTTCCGTTGAAGTACTTTGTGGGTAATTAAAAAGAAAGCTTACTTCGACCTCCACTATTCTAATAGAAATAATGTGTGTGATGAGTGGCTTTGTGTGCAATAAAGCGAAAAGTGTGAAAAATATTTTTAACAAGTTAAGTGTAATATTGCAGCACGTGGACTTCCCGTGGTCCTTACAAATCTTCCTACCTAGCTTACTATATTATTTGGCACAACATTGCAAAATATTTAAAGCCCTAGAGAACTATCAATATGGACATATGGGTCTTTACTTGATCCTTTAAACTCCCTAGAATGTTGTCTATACTAGAAAACATTTTGAAACTATCCTAGGATTGTAGACATGTGGGCATGTATGGGACCATTACTTGATCTTTTAAACTTTCCTAGAGTGTTGTCTAGACTAAGAAAGCTTTTAGAAACTATCCTAAGATTGTAAACATGTGGACATGTATGGGCCCTTACAAATCTTTTAAGATAAATTTTCAAAACTAAGAGGTACCCTAGGGGGGTTTTGTCCTCTCCTAATGATTTAAGGGAGATGAAATTTCCTTTCAAACACCTTTTCTGATTCCCAAGATCACACTTGGGTGCGGGAGAAGAGCATACTTGAGGGTTAAAATTGATTTCTAGTCCCAAATTAGTTGATTTGTGTTTGAAAAAGAAATAACTTTAACTCAAAGTTTTAAATGCCAGATGAGCCATCCATGTGGCAACAAAGCAAAGAGAAGAATTGTGATTCTTTTTACCCCTATGTGCTTATGTTAGCTAACCTTCCTTGTAAGAAAGGAATCTAAGTGAAGTGTGATTGCTTTACAAAGTGTAGGAAATTAAAATCTGAAGGCAAGGTGCCCTCAAACCACTCATAAACCCTTACAATTTGCCAAAAGCTGAACTTGTGCACAGGCTGTTGTTCTGACAGTTGCAGTAAGGGCACAGAATGCGCACAATGTGCAGGTATATGAAATATGTTACGTGCACAGAGCGCAGAATGCACGTCTGTGTTCCTCAAAATCCATGCACTTCCTGTCATGCATTGGGAAAGAAATTTCCAAATGCAATTCTCTTGCCTTGGCTCTAAATTCTGACTTTGGAAGACCGGATTAGGCCGGTTTTGGTGCCTGCATATCCAAACAATTAGAAAGAAGTTCTCTCAAGACTTAAATAGGGAGGAATTTGATTCACAATCCCCAGTATGGTCGCCAATCTGTTGTGTTGGTTTTGCCACATGGGTGAGCAAAAACACAACACTTACTTGCTTAGTTAAGTCAGGTAAACAAGACGGAAGTTTGTGAGTTGATTAGATAACCAAATACACATGAAACAAGGAAATAAAACTAAAAACAAAAAGAAATGAATGTTAGAGAAGCTAGCAAGAACTAGAACCATGAAAACAAAAAAATGAAAATCATATAGCTACCAATGTATCAATGTATTGATAGGATATCACCGTAGAGAAAGGCAGGGACTTATGAATCCCCTCTTCCTCCTTGAGAGGGCTCTTGAGTTCCCTAATAGAGAGATCTTTGTTGGATTATTGAGAGGGGGGGTGAATCAGTAATAACGTAATTATAATCCTTTTTCTTCAAATGTTATATCAATGTAGAATTATTATCTAATAATGAGCAGTAATAAATAAACAATCACACACATACACAGTACACCAGTGTTTTACGTGGAAACCCAAATCGGGAGAAAACCACAGAATGCTTTTTCTTATATGTATTGGAGAATTACATTCATTGGAAGCACCAACTTCCTTTGTTTTCCAGCTACAACTGGAAGGAGGCTCCAACCGCCTAGTTTCTCAGGCTACAACCTGAGGGAAGCTCCAACTCCCCAAATCTCTGGCTACAACCAAAAGGAGGCTACGACCCCCAATGTTCTCCGACTACAACCGGAAGGTGGCTACAACCACCTGTCCTTGCCCCATCCTGCCACCCTGAAGTAGAAGTAGAATGATGGAACCACTGTCACACTATCACTGTGAGATATACCGCTGTAAACCTATACCAGTAAATCTGAGCCATGCATCAACCATGCATCAACCTGTACCATAAACAAGTGCATCAACCATGCACCAACCTGTAATCAACCTGTACCATAAACAAGTGCATCCATCCATGTGCCAAGTATGTACCAATAATGTGTCAACTACTCATCAACTATGAATCATCAATATGTACCAAAATCATCAAATATACACCTCATGTATGTGCGCCAACTCATCAACTACTTGTCTCAACCATGTACTTAACATGTACCTCAACCAAAATCCCTCATCAATTTCATCATCCAAATATGATTTCTTTCTCTGTAATAGACCTAGTGTATATTATCACATTCCTACAAACCTTTCTTAACTTTAAAAACAAGAGACTAGCATTTTCATCAAACTTTTCTTTAGTCTCACATGCCTAGTTTTGGATTAGTCAACAACCCTAACTTGAAGTAATCATAACTTTGAACCTGTAATGTAT
>ML819364.1:127558-139872 GCA_009831015.1 Picea engelmannii
AAACATCTTCTAGGTCACTTGGCCCCACTTTCCTTATTTTAGGGTTGGGTCCACTTCTAATTTATCCATTAAAATTATTATTGAAATAATTTATTTTGTATTCACTTTGAATTATAATACACTCATCGCTTCACTTTATTATTGTTTGCACCCAATTCGTCACTTGGTGAGCAAATAAAGGGTGCTTACATGCCCTGTTGGGTCTTGCAGAGAATGACAGCTGTGGAAGGAAGAGTTAGAAGAAACAAAACAAAATTGTAAGAAATAATTAAATTAAAACAAACTAAAACTACGAGCATATGGATAAAGAAATAACAAACACAAAAAGACCAATATCACCAATGTTTTTGGACTGATCGATTGATGAAATCAAAGCACAATGAAGAAAGAGAACTATGGTTCCTCCTTTCTCCAATGGAAGGCTCTTGAGGCCCTCACAAACTTGCTCTCCTTACAATAAGAAAATTGAAAATGATAGTGAAAGAACTCCTAGCACATCCACTCAATGGAGAGGTGAATGGCTCTATGAAATGATGCCAATGTGTTATTGTCAAAGAATGAGTCCTTAACAATCTTAGCAGCATAACAATACATGAAATTCCTTGAGAAAATGATGTTTCTTCATGGATTTTTATAGCATAGCATTGGGTGATTATGTAACTCCTTCAAAGTGTGAAAAGGGGCTCTTTAGGGCTTCATTAGGTCTTTGACCAGCCTACCATGCGGATTCAGCTCAGATTTGATGGTCAAATCAGGTTGGGAGCTGGTCCATAAGTGGTTGGGAGGCCGACCAATTCAATAAATGCACCGTTTAGCAGGTGCGTGGGTTTTTGCGCTAACAACCGCGCATCGTGAACACATGCGCACATAATACGTTCCTGTTCTGTGCATGTGCACGCACACCAGACTTCTGTAAAGCGCCTTTCAATTTTTGGTTACTTTGTATAGTTTTTGACCCTTCTGGAATGCTGTGAAATTAATTCAGTGCCATGAATGACTTCATTGCTATTTTGACGATGCAGAGTTCTTGTCGCCATGTGCGGATGAAATTTCAGTGATAACATATGCCCCCTGATGGATGAGGTTAGGAGCATAAGTATAGCCAAAATCCATCAATGTTTCTTCTACTGAGAATGTTGTTGTAAGAGAGAGCAAGAGTGGGACCGTTCAGAGCGATCCGTTGGAGAAAAAAGGAACCGGTAGGACCCGACCTTCGGAGAGTTGTGCAGAAAAATAGAAAACTGTGTACAAACGAGGCAGGCATGCCCCATGCTCGTGTTATGTAACTCTGAAAAAATATGACGAAAGTGTTGGTGTAGACAACTGTAGCGCCCTCGGAGGCGGTAATGATAAAGGCAGAAGACAGTTCTGCAAAGGAACATACTCTGAATAATAGGCAATGATCGCGGTAAGAAGCAGTGACGATGATGTGGGCATTGATGGCCCTACCCAGTTCAGAGGTCTTCGGCAAATGACAAAATAACTGCAATAGTCGCAAATTAAGACCCACCATAACATGGGAAAGTGTTGGCATCGAATGTTATGGGGGCCAACGACAGCAGGGAGCAATGGTGTTTCACCCTGTGCCGTCCGAGATCTCCCATTAAAATAGAGAATGAGAATCAAGATACTGTCGCCCTTCTGGAAAAATGGTGCTGATGTCAACAAAAGGGGAACACGACTCCGAGAAGCAAAGGGCTTCATGGAATATGCTGAGGTGAGGAAGTGGCAGAGGTACATAGATGAAGTCGAGAAGTGGGAAGACTCAAGACGACCCTTGGTTGGAGGATGTATGAGATAAACAGTGGCCGCAACCGTGTAACAAGGGCGAGTGTCAGGGGGACGACAAGACTGGTGATAAGTTGTGCCAGAGGCGGGACAAGGTGAACAAATTCAGAGGGTAGAGGTAACTGACCTATGGAGTACTCTGAAGATATGGATGATGCCGGCAAGGGTAGATGAGAAGTAATGCTCCAACCAAGGGTGACATGGGTTGCGTGTGGCCATAAGAAAGCAAGTCGCCAACAGTGACGACAAAAGAAAAGGTAATGACTGGAAATAAAGGCGTTTGTACAATAAATAACGAATAATTTGGAGGAGAAATGTACAAATACAGAAACGGGTGCCCCAGAGTGAAATGCGTGCCCCAGGGAGGGCAGAATTGTCTTGGAAAACTGATGAAGGGTGGGGTCCCCATTGGTGATTTTCTGTATGAGGTAGGTGAAATGAGGGTAGGTTCGCAGATGGGCAAACTGAGTGTGGATGAAATGAAGGGCTCATGATCCTGCGGAGGTGCAGGTAAAAAATAGAACCATAAAGAGATAATCTGGGAGTCCATGTGGGAAAGATAGCAAAATGAAGAGAAGGAGTATGTGGCTGATGCACGACATGATGAAAGACTATTGGGACTCCCATCCCTAAAGGGTAATGAAGAACAACATGAGTGTCAAAAGTGCCAAAAGGTGCTATGAATGGGACAACTCATGTGGGTGAGAATGCTACCGGGTTACAGTACCAAAGAGGCAAATGGAGGCGTGGGTACTGCAGAGCCGAGAATGAGGATCCTAAAGGTCAATATCAGAGGGTGTGACTGGAAATGTAAATGTAATACAGCGGGAGAGACTACATGCCAATGCTGAAGATATACCTGAAGGGATGATGTTGATGAATGAGGAGCAAGTACCTGCACACAGAACAACCAAATACCCAAAGTGAACTATATCTGAAGAGAATCAAAGATATGAGCATGTATTTGACAAATGTGACTATGCGCGTGCGTACCTGACCATGATATGAAAAAAAGGGTGCCCCGGGGGCCTAGGACGAAAAGTGACCCAGGGACTGCTGTGATGTAGGTGGCGGGATGCTGATCCTATGGCTGAAGACGGTCTGAAAAATGGACACCTTGGGCTCCCGGAATGGTGAGTGGAAGTTTGGAAAAAGGCCTATATATAGGTGTAGGGCCCACATTGCCACCTCATTTGTACCTGCTGCTATAGTGATTGGACAAGCATATTTCAGAGGAGATTTGGTGATTCGGGGAGGACGAGGCATCCGATCGACGTGCTGAGAGTATCAGGTTAGTGGTCTGATCATCCTGCATAGAAATAGGTTTTCAATTTTTGGGCAGGGTAGGTTAGGGGGGCCATACAGGGGGTTTGAGGGGATTTTTGATAGGATGTGGGCCCACATGCGCAGGCAATTCAGTGGAAGGCGCACATACGTGCGTGCCTGGTCACTGAATATGAGCGCATGGGTGCGCGGGTAGGGTAATTTAAGACGCGCCAGAAGGGCGCGCCTGTGGTATGAACAGGCGCGCTCGCGAGTGCGCCTGTGAGGAAAACAGGTGCGCATTGATGCGCCCCTGTGCAGTGGACAGGCGCGCATACGTGCGCACCTGTGTAGTGAGCAGGCACGCATGTGTGCGCGCCTATGGGTGATAAAACCGTGCCTAGGAGGCAAGGTTGAAGGGTGAAAAATGAATCTTTTTGATGCATTTGATGGTTGCATACGCTGATATAGGACTCTGTGTTGTGTGTAGGTGGCTAGCAGTGACTATGGATGTTCGGTGGCGTGAGCGAGACTGGTCGCAGTTGCGAGATGCTGTGGCCAATGCAGGGCCTGAGGTGCGAGCGACTTTAGCAACCTGTGGGTTGCTAAAGTTCTTTGAGTGCCCGTTGATATGGGCACATGAGTACTTACTACAGTTCCTGCTCCAGATGTGGAGTCTGGAGCTGCACTACTTCCTCGTGCGAGGAGAGAAAATCCCCTTCACTACGGTGGAGGATGTATATTTTTTGTCTAGGCTCCCCTTTCGAGGTACACCCCTACTGGCAGATCCTGTGCTGTCGAGGGATACAACCCTGGTGACGATCGCCGAGCGATATTGCTCAGGCGAGAAATACATGTCTGGGACTGTAGTGAGTGTTATTGGTATAGATTCCCTGGCGCATCATTGCATAGCGGTGATGATTGTTCGTGTGTATGGGTCACTTGCGACCCAATGGATTAGTGGTGGCCAGCTGCTGGTGCTGGAGAGGGTGGTGGTGGGCCGTGAGAAGTTCGCATGGGGACTGATGCTACATGCGTGGATGATCACGCAGTTGGATCAATGTCGGTCCACAGGTACAGGAGAGTTCGCGTTTAGTTCTATCCTGGTAGCCCGATTTTTGGAGAGGGTGCCGATGCTGCGCCCGAGGGTTCTACTAGAGGCACCTGGGGCATGAGAGCCGCGATTGAGGCGGTGGTCTTCAGTTTTGGTTCACCATGGTGGTGGCGAAGGTGGCCATTATTTTACAGTGCAGGCGACACAGATATGGCGGCAGATGCCGCAAGTGATACTTTGGTACCCCAATGCTGGGGTTGACTTCCGGGGGGACCCGGACATGGTGTTGCCTCCTGGGGAGGTTTTTGACCATCGAGGTATGTTGAGTATTGGGTATGTTTGGATTTATGTTATCTTTTGATATATCAGTTCATATGTGATATAGACGCTGATATGATCTGTTGTTGGTTGTTTTGTGCATGTGCAGATGTGGAACCTCGCAGGCGCGAGGTGGAGATGCAGAGAGCGTCGGTTCAGCGAGAGCCAGAGAGACTACCGCGTGGAGAGAGACGTCGGCGGGATGAGGCCGCGGGGAGACCAGCAGAGCCCAAGAGGGCAGTGAGGAGGCGTTGGTTCGATGACCCTGGTGCGGGGCCATCACATGCTCCTTCGGCGGCAGCCGGAGTTGATTTTGATGATATACGCCGTCATCTGGAGATGGTGTTACAGGACGTGCCTGAGGGAATGTGGATACGCATCCAGGATGAAGGGTTCCTGGAGCAGTGTATAGGAGTACCGCCACCATGGCGGGGTATAGTGCAACGAGCAGCTGTGCTCACCGCGATGACTAGTGGACGCTTGCCGCCGGGGCAAGAGGGTCCTGTGGGTGTTCCACCACCACCGCCTGGGGCAGGTGGGGGTGGGCCACCACCTCCTCCTGAGGGAGGAGCAGGTGGGGGTGCGATAGAGGCATCCTGATTGATGTATGATGTATACCTTTTTGTTTATAGGCTGGTGAGCCGGTTTTTGTACCGAGGTGCTGTATGGGCCTGTGGGTACATGTATTTTTGGTATGTAAATATTCGGATGGCCTGATGGGCCGATATATATATATATATATGAGTATACATATTTTGTGATCCTGATGTTGTCTACATGGATTTTTGTGTTGATGATTATGATGATGTCTATTCTATCTATATGCTGTGACAGGATGTATGAGATGTTTATGTATGTGTAGCTTGATGTGATATATGCCAATCTAACACCATGTTAGCTATTTCATCTGTTGTTTGATTCAATTGTCTTGGAATATATGTAAATGTAATGGAATCAAAATGTCGAGATAACAGTCTAACCTGCAGGTATTTGCGAAAGAGGCACAAATCGCGTACACGGTATTCATTGTTGAGCTGGAGAACGACTAGTTGAGAGTCGAGGAAGACGCTAAGGTGACGAATATGATGACGCTAGGCGTCGGCCAGGAGGCCAATGACAACAGTATATTCGGATTGGTTGTTGGTTGCTGGCCCCAAACATATGCCGCTTGAATGTAGCATTTCATGTGAGGGGGTGTAGAGAGCCCAAGCAGCTGAAGTGAGATTTTGTGTCCGACGGCTGGCGCCGTCGGCGTAACCGATGTGGTAGGCTGGTGGAGGAAGAATCTGTCAATAGCACAAAGGATAGGTTTAGACGAGAGGGAAGGAGAAAAAAGATTAAAAACGCTATAAAAAAGAAATAACCTAAAGTAGAATGATTACGTTTAAGCATAAAATTTCTTGAGATATAACCCATTGACGGGTTCCTTGAGCGAGAGGCCTTCGGGGGAGGCCAGGATGTAGGCGCCTTTGGTGAGGCAATGTTGGATGATGTAAGGGCCATGCCAAAGTGATTTGAATTTGCCGTGGCCAAAGGTATCATGAGCGATATCATAGGCCAAGACGAGGTCGCCTTCTCGGAATGAACGAAGGTTGACATGATGATCAAAGGTAGATTTGGATCATTTTTTAGCTGCCTCGTTGTTCTGTAATGAAGATCGACGATCTTCATCCAGTGTCTCCAAGTTCAGCAAGCGCTGCTCCATTGGAGCAATGTCAGGTAATAGCTCAATTGCGGTGCGTAAGGTGGGTATTTCGCACTCGATGGGAAGAGTTGCCTCAATCCCATGGACTAGATGGAATGGCGTGAAACCTGTAGCGTTCTTTACTGCCGTTCGATAAGCCCATAGCGCGGAAAATAACATATGATGCCAATTGGGTTTATGTTTATTAACCGTGCGCTGTAACATGGTCTTGAGGACTTTGTTCACTGCCTCGACCTGTCCATTTGACTGAGAGTAATATGGTGAGGCAAACTCATGAGAGAAGCCTAACCGAGATGAGAGTTCGACGAATATCTCATTCTCGAAGTGTTTTCCATGGTCGGAAACGAGTTGGAGTGGTACTCCAAAATGGGATATGACGTGGTTAAAGAAAAAATGCGTTGCAGTGTTAGCGGTGTTGTTGAAAGTGGGCATAGCTTTGACCCATTTAGTGAAGTAATCAACGACGACAACAATGTATTTGTGACCATTGCTGGAGGGGGGATTACAAGTCATAAAGTCGATGCCCCATTTACAAAAAGGGCCCACAGTAATGACAGGGTGAAGAAGAGCGGGGGGAGCTCGGGCTTTGCTGGCATAGAGCTGACATTGCTCACAACGTTTCACGGCGTAAATGCAATCGTGAAACAAGGTAGGCCAAAAGTAACCGGCTCGGATAATCTTCTGAGCCGTGGATATACCTGAAAGATGGCCCCCACATGCGCCACTGTGGCAGTTTTTTAAGACTCTGTCGGCCTCGTCAATAGTCAGGAAACGACGAAGAATGGTGTCAACGCCCCGCTGATATAGGATGTCTCCGATGAGGAGATAGTGGGGGGCCTGATGGAGAATTCGCCGACGATCATATAGTGATAGGTGGTTACCGAAATTTTGAGTTCGTAGGTAGACGAGAAGGTCGCCATACATAGGGTCTTCGGAAGCGATGTAAAAGAGATGTTCGTCAGGAAAGTCGGTGTTGACGGGGGCACTGGTGGTGTCAGATGGGAGGGCCGTGACAAGTTTGGCGAGAACGAGGGCCTTCTTACTCTTAGGTGTTGAGAACTCGAGGTCGTACTCCTGAAGGATAACAATCCAACGAGCAAATTTTCCGTTAACTTGGCGACGACTGAGCAAGTACTGCATAGGGTTGGAATCTGCGACGACCTTGGTGGTGCGAAGCAGTATGTAATGGCGCAGTTTCTGGACTGCGAGGCCAACTGCAAGAGCAAGTTTCTCTTTGTGTTTGTACTTCAAGGGTGGTCCTAAGAGGTTCTTACTTACGTATTAAATGACATGTTCACGATTTTCATCTCCGAGCTGGACGAGGACGCTGGCTATTGATATAGCTGATGTTGATACGTAGAGGATGTAGTCGCGATTATAGTCATGTGCGCTAATTAAAGGTGTATTTGAAAGTGCTGCTTTGAGATCGTCAAATGACTGTTGGGCATAATTGTCCCAGTGAAAAGGGATGTCGTGACGTAGTAAGCGGAGGAAACCGTGTGCGCATATGGCGTAATCAGGAACAAAGCGCCTGAGGAAGTTAGCTTTGCCCTGTAGACTCTGCAGTTGTTGTAAATTCCGAGGAGGTGGAATTTCGGTGATGGATTTGACTTTGAGGGGGTCTACGGTAATACCGCTTTGGGAAACGATAAAATCAAGGAGGCACCCTGCGGTGACACAGAACACACACTTGAGAGGATTCAAGCGGATGTTGTACTGACGACACCGTTGAAAATGATTCGTAAATCATCGAGATGCTGGGTGCGTTTCTTGGAGCGAACTGTGAGGTCGTCCAAGTAGGCGAGGATGATTTCAGCCAGATCGTGAAATATGTATGTCATCGCCCGCTGGAAGGTTGCGCCGACGTTTTTTAAGCCGAAAGGCATGACACGATATGCGAAAGTACCCCACGGGGTAATGAATGCGGTTTTGTATTGATCAGCTGGGTGGATTTGAATTTGGTTATAGCCAGAGAATCCGTCCATAAAGGAGAGAGCCTCGTGGCTGGCGCAGTCGTCGATAATCTGATCGATGAAAGGCGTTGGGAAGTTTTCTTTTAGACATGCGTTATTGAGATCGTGAAAGTCTGTGCAAATGCGGATAGTGCCCTATTTTTTGTCGACGGGTACAGGGTTGGAAACCCATGAAGTGTAAGCGATGGGATAAATAAACCCGGTCGTACGCAATTTGTCAATTTTGGATTTGATAGCCGCGGCCTTGGAGGGGTGCAGTGGTCGCTGTTTCTGGCGAACTAGTGTGATATCGGGCCAGGTGTCGATGCGATGCTCGACAATAGATGGGTCGAGGCCAGGCATCTCCGTGTATGACCAGGCGAAAATATCTCGATATTCCTGGAAGAGGGCTTTATATGCGGCGATTTCCTGAGGAGTGCAAGCGGCTCCTATGATGATTTCTTCGACGACGCCATTCTTAATGGAAATGTCGATTTTGATGGTGGGGGAAATGTTAGCCATGTTGCCTTCTTCGAATGCATCAGGGGAAGGAATGGGATTGTTGAACAAATCGATAGGCCCAGATGGGATAAAATCTTTGGTTTCGACCGCGTAAATGGAGTTTTGGTTAGGAGGCATGTGGGCTTCCTGTGGAGAGAAGAGGGCACGATGATGTAGCGCATCCCAGGGAGAGTCTAGGTGGTTGAGCTCTTCGAGTATTTCCTCGTCACATAGGAAACACTGGGAATACAAGGGGTCATGAGGAGTGATCGCAGTGATAGTGTGATTGCCCCCTGATGAAGAAGTAGGGGGAACCATGTTAGGTGAGGGTGTGGGTTCACTTGACATGAACCATATATTGAAGTACTGAGGGGTACCCATGGTGGTTGGATGGATAGTCTCCATAGGGGAATGAGCAGGAGAGTTGGTAGGGTTGCGGGGTAAATCCTCAGAGACATCATTTAAGAACCATGGAGGCGTTGGGAGTGCCTCGGGCTCTGGAGAAATGACATGAAGATCCTCGAGTGACGAAGTAATGTCAATTATCGCCTCAGCGGGTTGGTGACGCAGGGCCAATTGACGTTGCCTGTACGCAAGGATCATAGGACACTGGTATGTAAAATGGGTTAATGAATCGCAGAGAGCACAAGGGCATCTCATACGTTCGTTGACTGAAGTGGTGACATAGCGAATGTCAGTGATATTTGTTGTAGAGGACGTAGCAGGGCGTGGGTTGTTCTGGAAGTTCTGGAACACAGCAGCCAATGTCTACCGAAAGCGTGGCAGTGCTGGGCAATGATGAGTGTAATGGCCATACTCTGAACATATAGCACAAGCGTACTTGGTCCTCAACCCTTTACTACTGGAAGGGTTAGTGGTAGTGGTACTTGCAGTAGTGACGGGTGTTGGTGGAGTGGGATTGGGGGGAATCAAATTCCGTAATTCAGGTAGTGATGGGAAATTATTGGTTTGGTGGCCCTCTTTCTCACAGAGTGCGCAAGGTGGTGGGATGCGTGGAGGAAGGGGAGCGATGGGCTCTTTCTTCTTCCTCCTGCCCCCAGTTGTAGAAGGGGGGTTAGTGAGTGGGGGGGGGGGAACGGGGGTAAGGATGGGAACTGTCATGGGAAGTCCTTCCTGTGGTCGAGGGACCATCTCTGGTGGGTGAAAATACCAAACTGGGATTTCTAACACCATATTAGGTAGAGTGAGCGTTGCTTCTACCTGAAAAGCTTCGATACCCGGTGGAGGGTAAAAGAAGGGAATTTGGGTGAGGGGTTGGGGGAATCTCTCCCAAGCGGGATTATTCCCTTAAGGGGATGTGGATTCATGCACTGTTGAGGTCGACGAGTGCGCAGGAGGCTCCATCTGGAGTGTTATGCGACTATTGAGACGTCAGGAATGACTGAAGCTTCCTGAGGAGGATGAGCATCCTCCGTGTGCGTTTTGTTGGATGAGACAACGCATACTTGATTAGGGGGAAGGAGTGGTGGTGCTCCATGGTATGTCCCTAACAAGGTTGGATCTTTAAAAAGTCCAGGACCCATCTCAATGAGTGGATATGCGTCTTTGTTGGTGTGGATGAGGGGGAGAATGTTATCGAGATTGGCAGATGGGTTCGGCTCATAATGTGAGACTTGGTCGATGGTTACAATCTTTTCGTTGTGGGGGAACATGATTGTTTGAAATATGGATGATGCCACTGCCTTCATAGCATACATGTAGCTACGTTCGAACAAGATATTGTAATCGAGTGGAGCGTCGATAACTTCGATGTCAATGAGAATAGTTTTTCCCCCGAGTTCAACGGGGACATTTTGGAAGAGCCCTTCGGGAGATGATGGTCGTCCGTCATAAGCTCGTAATGTGATGGAGGAGCGTATGAGTTCCGGGGAACTAAGTTTCTGCCATACTGTTTTGGACATGATGCATGTAGATGCACCTTCATCGATGATACACCGATGAACAGTGATGTTCCGTATTTTGACTGGTATTTGAATAGCGACCAAGGTGGGAAGCCGAGGTTCACAACTATCAAGATCAAAGGTAATGAGTCGAGTATCTGCCGGGTCGACTGCCCCCAAGGCGGAAAGTAAAGATTTCCATTGCGTAGGACAAGTCTGGAGGACTTCCAGGACTGACATGGCAGCCGGGGATTGTGCTAAGTCGTCTACCAAGCTATAGTTATGAGTGGCCCTAGCCTATGGGTTGTGGACATTCCTGCGCAAAGGGATGCGAGGGATGCGTAGTGGTGGTTCGGCTGAGGGGCGAGGGATCACCAACGGGGGTCCTGTCGGTGTGGGGTTTGTCTTGGGAGAGATAGGAGTAGACTCAGCGGGCGTATTATACTGGCGATTACGCGTTTGCAGCAGGATTTCCTCCTCACTGGTGAGGAGAATTGTACGTTCTGCTGGATTGTTAGGATTGTGGTATTGTCCTACCTGAGGTGGGGGGTGTTGTGTATCCGGTTGGGTGTTTATCACACCTTGATGTGGGATAGGGTTTTGTAGCACGGCGGGAGGGGGTTGCTGCACGTATTGTTGTGGTGCCTGTTGAGGGGCAGTTTGTGCAGGGGTATGGGGAAGACTACCCGAGTCTTTCAACCGTTTGAAATCAGTGATCTGGGGGCAATGGTGAGTGTAATGACTGAACTCGCCAAAAAGAGCACAAGGGTGGATGGTTTTAACATTATTTTGTCCTTGGCGTTTGTTGTTATTGCCCCCTTGGGGGTTTTGGTTCCCTTGGTTCTGATTGCCCCCAATGGGTTGGTGCTGTGGGGGTTGATTCCCGCCTTGACCAGGGTTGTTGTTATTCCTGTTCCTTCCTTTGTTCTTTTTATTGTTCGATGGATGAGTTGGGTTGGCTGTATTTAGTTGTTCAAAATTCTGGTACTGTTGAGCAGCGGAAGGTTGAACAAAATTTACCCCCGCATGTGGATGTGGGGGAGCCATGGGTTGTGGGGGACCAGGAAAGGGGAAGTATGGATTTTGTGGTGGTACCAATCCGTAAGGCACATAGGAAGGTGTAGTGCTTTCACTAGTACTATAAGTTGATGTTGAGGGAGTACCATAGGTTGTGGGAATAGGTGGATGTATGGGAGGCGCCGGTGGTGATCCACTGATGGGTGGAGGTATAGCAACATGGTATGGTTGTTGATAAGGGGGTGGGGGGTAATAAGGAGTGCCCCCATATGCCAGTGAGTATTGAGGTGTTCCATACATCAGTGGTGGTTGGGGTTGTGGACCATGGTGTGTGGTGGCACCTATGAGTCCGTCTGCTGAATGAGACATCCCAGGTTTATCTTGGCCAAATGGCGCAGGTTTTGGAAGATCAGGAAGTACTGTGTATAAGTACCCTGAATGTGCATAAATAAGGTCATACTGTTGGGCCTTACTGATGGATTCCTCTTCAGATTGAGGGAAGGTGGAAGCGACATCCTTTCCAAGGAGAGCGACAAGTGATCTAAGAAACCAGTCAAGGCACTGTTGCTTGGTGGTTTCTGCTTTACACAAACTACGTCGCCTACGCCACTCATCAATGTGGTCAGCGATGTGGGTGGCTGAGGTCTGTTTGAAGTTAGACAGTAGTTCTATACCATTGTCATGGCGGATTGGTAATTGGAAAAATGTCAAGAATGCTTTGGCCAAGGACTCAAAGGTCGTATGGGACCCTGATTTTTCTTCGACATACCATTTGGCTGATGGGCCAGTAAGTGTGCGTTGAAATAATCGCAGTC
>ML819364.1:139972-171520 GCA_009831015.1 Picea engelmannii
ATAGTATTATCTGAAAATATATCATAACTCATACCATTACCCATCAAACAAACTTGGGTCCATTACCCAAACCTGGGGTCTCCAACTTCTCATGGCCATAACTCTTTAACCATGAGGAATTATGTGACGTTACACATACCACCAGAAATGAAATGACAAGAAATATCCATCTAGGATATTTTCCCTGAAAAATTCACTTTCCTTCATCTCATTATTCCACAATTAAGCATGGGTTCTCTTACTCCACAAAGCGTCTTCTCGTGAGGGCTTTCACCATAAGGGGACCACTTTGGAGTTCATCCATATTTACTTCTTATCAACCACGACAAAAAAAATAATGAGTCATATTTACATCAAACACTATTGGTTCCATTACTCAAACCTTTGTGCTACGGGTCTTTCTTCAAGGATTGACATCAATGACAACCAACCTTAATCAACACTCTTCTCTTCATACAATGGCAAGTGAAAATGGTGAATAAATACAATGCCAATCCTCTTAAGAGGTGAGTGGAATGGCCCTTGCTATAGTTCTTGAATGATTCAAAGAGAAAAGAGGATTCTCCAAGAAGAATTCTTGCAACATAACAATACCTTGAAGTTCTTATTTTCTTAGCACACCCATGCCATATATTTATAGTGTCCATTCATGGCAAGATATAACTGGTTCATGATGTGAACAAGGGGCCTTTTAAGGCAATTCCTATCCCTTGACCAACCTCCAAGCTATATTTCTCTCATATCTGAGTGTCAAATAATGTTGGAAGTCAGACTGGAAGTGGTTGAGAGGTCGACAAGACATAAATGTGTCGTTCATGAGAAGTGCATGGGTTTTCTCATAGATATTTGTGCATGTTGCGCATTCTGTGCACAATGCACGCTTAGGGTTGTGTTAGCCCACACATTCTGCACACAATACATGCGCTTCCTTTGGTGAATTTGTGCACTTTTATTTTTGAACCAAGTATATAGTTTTATTCCTTTTTGATGGATTTTGATGTTGCAGGTGTACTAATTGCTATTGGAATTGATGCCTTTCTTTAAACGTTGTTTATAATGCTGCGAACAATTTTTGGTGATAACAATGGTATAAGAGTAGGACTAAATAGAAGACAACTCCCCGATCTAGAATACAAAAGGAGCCATTTTTCTTGATAGGAGTGGTTTTCGGACAAGACAAGACCACCATAAAGTGCGTCCTAGTGGAGCACATCTTTTCCCTGGATCAGATCTTCATAATCCAAAATTTGTGATTTAGGGGCAGGATGACTACCAGAAACAAGATTGATGATGAGAAGTTGGAGGGAGGTGACAACTTCATAGCATGGAGGTACAGAGTGTCCCTCCTCCTATAAGAACACAATCTAGAGAATTTCACTAAAGAAGAGGTTTTCAGAACCAAAGGGAGATGAGGCTAAAGCAAAGCACAAGAAGGATATGGTCAAAGCAAAGAGGATTATTGAAAACTCCATTAAAGACCATCTTATTCATCACATATCTTTATTATCCACTCCAAAAGAAATGATTGATGCGTTAACCTGACTGTTTGAAGGAAACAACATCAACCAAAGAATGACCTTGAGAACTCAGTTAAAGAATGTGAGGATGCAAAATTCAGAAACCATCCACTCTTACTTCTCAAGAGTGAAACAGATCAAGGAGCAGAGAGAAGCAATTGGTGATACAATGAATGGAGAAGAAATGGCGATGACCACCTTGAATGGCCTCCCAAGGTCATGATATGCATTTATTCAAGGGATATGCTCAAGAAGGAAGCTACCCAAGTTCAGTAGGATATGAAAAGATTGCAACCAAGAAGAAGAAAGGAAGACATCGAGAGAAGAGAAGATGACAGATGATGATCAAGCCTTAGCCGCCCACACTAGGAAAGGAAAGAGTAAGAAAGAACCCTCCTCACCCAAGAAGTTTCAAAAGGACCAAAGAAATAATTCGAATATCAAATGTTTCTATTGTCAGAAAATGGAACACATTGCTAGGAATTGTTCCTTCATTTAGAGACCAAGGGAAAAGAAAGGAGGTAAAAGGCATCATGTTCATACAACTGAAGATGACGATCCACCCAATAAGGTTGCAAAGGAAGATGAATCAAGTGATGAGGAGTACGTTCTTATCTAAGCCCTTACAAGAACTGTCACTCATGGAAGTGACATTTGGTTGGTAGACAATGGTGCTTCCAAGCACATGACAGGTTATAAAGACTCCTTGTCTAACCTTAATAATAAGGATTCATCACACAAGGTGAAATTGGGAGATGATTATCGATATCCGATCAAAGGAGTAGGAGAAGCTCCTGCAAGTTAGACTCAGGAAAGAAATGAAGATGAAGGAAGTTCTGTATGTTCTTGGATTGAAGAAGAACCTTCTCTCGATTTTAGAATTGGATGGGAAGGGTTATAGAGTTGCATTTGTTGATGGACAAGTTCTTATGTGGCCTAGAGGGAATACTTTTGATGATGCTATGGTGATTGGAGTTCAAGAGGGAGGACTCTACAAATTGAAAGGGCGATCATATTCAACATTGATTCGCGACACTGTGAATCCCAATGAATTATGGCATATGATATTTTCTCACCTACATTACAAGGCCCTACCGAGTGTGAGAAATATGGTGATGGGACTACCATATATCCAGGCAAAACCATACGACATGTGAAAAGGTTGCGCACAAGGAAAGAATGTTAAGCACTCCTTTCCCAACAACGATAATAGAGCCAATCAAGTATTGGACATCGTGTACTTGGATGTGTGTGGACCGATGTAAAAAAATTCACTAAGCGGGTATGTATATTATGTGTCTTTTATTAATGATTACTAAAGTAAAACTTGGATCTATTTGTTGAAGGAAAATAATGAAGTGTTTAGAAAATTCAAAGAATTTAAGGCATTGGTAAAAAACCCGATAGAGTGGAAGTCAAAGACCTTGCGATCAGATAATGGAGGAGAATTCACTTCCAAGGAGTTCAAAGAATATTGCAAGGAATTTGGGATTAAGAGGGAGCTTTCTACTCCCTACAATCGTCAATAGAATGGAGTAGTAGAAAGGAAGAATCAGGCGATCATGGAAGCAGTGAAGGCTATGATCCATGATCAAGATCTACCTATGCATCTATGGGAAGAATCATCGAAGAATTCAATGTACGCACATAACACAAGTCCCCACAAAGTACTTGAAAATAAGACACTAGAGGAGATGTTTTCAGGAGAGAAGCCAAAAGTCAACCATCTAAGGATATTTGGATGCCCCGTATTTGTGCATGCCCCCAAAGAAAAGAGGACAAAATTGGATCCATCCTAAAAGAATGGCATATTTATTGGTTACAATGACACATTGAAGGCATACATGATATATATTCTCGATCACCAAAAAATTGAGATTAACCGATATGTCACCTTCAATGAGAGTGCATCTTTCAACAAATCAAAACAAGACTGTGAAAAGAGGTTCATGAGGAGGAGAATGAAGTTACTAGAGTTCCAGAGGAAGAAGTATTTGAACCAAAGGAAGTCACTCATGAGGATAATGACATGGAAAAACCTCAGAGGCCAGCAGGGATGCCTTCTCACAAGAGAAGACCAACTTGGGAACATGATCTCATCAGAGATGCAGAAAGATATGGTGCCCTAAAAAATTATCTCAGGGAAAGTAAGAAGCCGAAACCGTATTCCAACTATGTGTCATGTTTGTGTGATATCATGGATGCAGAACTGTCCATTTATGAAGAGGCTACAAAAAAGAGGGTATGGAAGGATGCCATGGCAGAGGAATATCAATCCATAGTAAAGAATGATGTTTGGTATGTAGTCCCTAGACTGAAGGAGAAATCAATAGTAAGTTCAAAATGGATCTACAAGACAAAACATGCAGCTAATGGCAGTATTGAAAAGTATAAGGTTGTATTTGTGGCTCAATGATTCTCTCAGAAGGAGGGCATTGACTATGAGGAGACATTTTCTCCCATGGTGAGATATATCTCGATCAGGACTATGAAATGGAAATAAAATAGCTCGGGCGATGGTAGCTTATCTTTGAGAAGAGATACTGGCCTCTGAACTCTATGTTACAGTGAGGCTTAAAGGCCTATATATTATTGAGAAACAATGGAAAACCCTAAACATCCAAAAACCTAACCCTAGGAGATGAAACACCAAAATATGGGCCCTGTTGGGGTAAATTGGTACATCAATTTCTTGGGGTCGTAACTTTGGCATACTATCTCCGTTTGACGCACATGATACATTGTTAGAAAGATCTATCTAAGGAATACACTGTTGACAAAAAATATCGAGTTCGAAACAGACTCATATTAGATAGAGCATTCATGCCCAAAAAATGTCATTTAGGGCCTCAAAATGGCTCCAAAAGTTCAGGACCCGAAAAATTGCTAAAAATAGTAAATTTTGCTATAATTAAGGAAACTGAAAAACTGAAAGAAACAATGGTGTGGGTCCAAGTGGAATAGGCAGGTGGCCACCAATATCCACCTGGATCACCTTTGGCCTCTAATCCTTTTTCTTTTGATATCCCTGACATGACGTCGCACTTCTCATCCTCTGTTTCGATGGCTAATATGAATCCTAGTTTTGGGTCTGGGGGCACAACACCTCCTTGTGTTCCTTTCTCATTTGGTGGAGGTCATATTCCCTAAGAGAATCCTACAGTTGGAGTTTGGAATCATCTTTCATCTAGGACTAATCCTAGCTTCTATGCTCCAGGATGGAGTGCTCAAATGGGGGGTCAATTTAATTACTATTGTTGGCCCTTGACCAAGTTTTGAGAATCCTTGGTCATGATTGACCTATTTTGGGACTTCAACAGGATTTCGAAGGTGGAGTTCAAGTCGAAGCAGTGATCATGGGATCTTGGCCCCTTGTTTAGGGATTTTTGGGTTTTGGGATATGTAACAGGTATGGGGATGTCGGCCCATGGGTTTACCCATGTTTAGGCCCTTTTTGTAATGTATAAATAGAAGTCTAGGTGATGTAAGCAGGTGGGAAAAGGATAAGGATGTTTTTGGTACCTTTCTAAGTGCTAAGTACAAATTGTAAATGCTTCGTGCATACTATGTCAAGGACTTGCAGAGCTAAGTGCAAATGATTATAAGAGACTGTGAAAAGGATTTGTGTTGTAACTCAGGGAAGGAGGATCTAGCGAAGTGCGCGGAGATCTCCTGTCCTATGCAGAGTAAGATCTCATGGCTCTGTGCATGTAGAAGATTGACAGAAGGCAATAAAAAGAGAAGAATATTTGGTGGACATAACCTCAGGCTAGGGGTGAACCACGCATATCCTGTGTTATGGTTGCTTTGTGCATTACGATCATTTCATTGTTCATATGATTAATTCTTAGTGAATTGATGTATGTTAGATGAATATGATATGATAGCTTAGTTCCTAATGATGTGAATAAGATGCTAGATTTGATCTATGTTGATATGCTTAGTGCTTGAATATATTGGATCTGTGTGAATACTGTGCTGATATGTTGTTAGGGTTATCTGCTCTGTAAACTAAGACTGAATATTAATGAACGATAACTGATAAGTGCTCTGATAAGGTGTTACAATCACAGATCTATGTCCCAGCTAAGGTTGCAGACATTTGAGTCTTGCAACCACCCTTGCCTCTACCTCGGGTGAGACTTCATCTGCTTCGTAGGTGTTGCCGAAAGGGCCAGTAGTTAGGGTTTTGTTGGTGCGTTGTTGAAGCGTTGAACCCCGGGTCTGCCCCTGTGCCAACAAATGGTTTTGTTGTCGGGACATGAAATTGTGATTGCTGGGAACTGAAGGAAAGAGAAAGCTCCGTGCGTAGATCTATTTCCCTAGTGCGCAGTATTCTACTTGAATTGTGAAGCTCTTTGCTAAAAAGAGAAGCCAGATCTGAAGAAAAGAGGTAAGATCTTAAAGGTTTGTGCTCTGATAAAGGTTAGAACAATGAAAAGTTTGATTGAAAAGATAAGTTAAGTGGAAATTTTTGTTTCAGAAGTATGGACCTAAGTATGTTTGATAAAATTTGTCCTCGCTTGAAAACTAGGGAACAACTAGAAGAAAGAAGATTTTATATGAGTAGATCCGATAAGAATAGTGAAAGATATGTTATTCCTATGCATATAAAGAATGTTTGGACTAACAAATGGATGCAGGACCCTAGAAAGAATTTCTTGCAGGTTAGCTACTATGATCCTAGTGCGCAGTATAGGAAAGGCTGGGGATCATTTTAAAGAAAAAGAAGATTAACCCTTTGTTATATTTGCAGAAGGCTGAGACATCTTGCTAATGACTACCCTGGTAAAAGACCTAGTTGTCTTTGTTGTAAAGCTATGGATCATGAAGTTTTGGATTTCCCTATAATGATTGCGAAGGTTGAAAGAATGAAAATGAGATAAGAGGAAGGACAAAGCACTGAGACCATGACAGAACCCCAGAAAGACTCAGAGAATGTATTGCTACAAATGAAAGAAACCTTGAATGATCACAAAAATATCAACTTATAAGAGATCTTCAAAGAAAAAGAGTGCATAGAAACAAGACTAGGAGACTTCGACATTGACTGTGTTCTGGATGAACAGACACAGGTGAATATCATGACAGAAAGAACTTGGGAAATTTTAGGAAAGCCTGCTATGATTCCTTCATTATGAGGAATAGGATTATTTAGAGGAAAGCTGATAACCTTATGTGGAAGACTCACCCATATATCTATGAGTGCTCATGGAACTTCGACAGAGGAAGATTTTGAGGTTGTTAAATTTATTGAGAGAAACGCCCCATTTGCTATATTACTAGGAAAAACTTGGAAGAAGGATCAAACCAGAAGAAAAGAAGAGGAAGTCTTAGAACAGAAGAAGCAAGAATTAATAGATTTCATGACTAGGACGATAGCACACTTGATTGAAGAACAGGAGAACAGAACAAAGTTGTTCAAAACAAGAAACTTGGATATCGAAGTTGAAAGAACGCAAGAAGACTCATAGAAGAATAGAGCACCTACCCCAGATAGAGCAGAAGTATTACCCATGAATCCTATGAAATAATCTCAACAATGCGAAGTTACTATGCCAAAAGAAGATAAGAATCAAAATGGGAAGAGGAATACCGAGACGCAGATCACTCGAAAGAAGGCTAGAAAGATCAGTAAGAAGAGAGCAAAGGTAGAAAAGTTACAGAAGGTTCCAGAGGGAACTTTGCATAAGGAGGGTTTGCAAAAATTGGAACTTCGCCGGAATATCAGAACAACGCAACATGGAACTTCGCCATGGTGGAGCAATATATCCATTGAAGGAATTATGACCGTTAGACCGATGGGTCCTGAATGATTAGAACAATAGTTATGGCCAGAAAGATCACCATCAAACCGTTAGGACTGCACCGCAACAGACAAAATCGCATTAATGAAGACCTCTCGTTCGTTGGAGAGATCCGTTACATCCCTGTCAACTTATTGCGTCGACTGTTGCACTTAATTTTTTTTTGTGAATTGTATCTAAGCCAAATCATTGCTACCGCACTGTGTCTATTGAGATCGACACCTGTTCTATTGCTTTGAGCACTCATTCATCCACCTGAGTTATCCAATCTGAGCGTGCATGTTAGACAAACTCAACACCATAGAGAATTTGGTTGAATAAGTTCTTATCGATCTAATGGCCGAAAAAGTAATGTCCGAAGGTATTCAAGCTTCCTCGACGAGAGGAGTGCAAGCCTCTCCGTCGACTGCTCGTGGATTCGGACCATCCTGAACCGTAGTTGAGAAAAGAACCAAGCGTCGAGATGACTTGGAAAACATGAAGTTAATCCTGACTATCCTGCCTGACTACATCCCGCCTTTGGTTGGTGTGATGAGTCACGACAGTGTCCCAAGGGACTTTGATTACACCCTGGTTACTGCGTAATTCCAAAGGGGATACATGTAGTTAGAACACAACATGATAAGATCACGACATTGAAATTCAATGACTTCAATCTAGGGGACCACAAGAACCATAGTATGCTCTCTCCTCACAGATATTTGACTATGACGAAGGGGAAGAACTCGAAAATAATCCCCCAACCATGGACTATGAACCTCGCACAGTCCACCATCCTGAATGTGATGAAGATTCCACATTTTGGAAGGCACTAGGAGGTTAACGCATGTGTTAAGATCCTTCTATCATGTTATCATGGAGGCTATCTATGGCTAGACAGACGCATCATAGTCGATCCGACGTTGATCCGACTATCTATGGCTATCTATGGCTAGACAGACGCATCATAGTTGATCCATAGGATCACCAGATTGAGCATGTAGGGACCCGACCCACATGAATTCTACCTAGGGAAGGCTACAGATCATGCATTGGCACAGAGGATCAAAGACACATACGGTGATGTAGAAAAGAGGACACGAGGTTACAAGGTAGCTTCCATCCAGAATAGCGCAGTACGCCTGGCCTGCCAGTTGATCATAGGAAAGCTGATGAGAAATAACAGACCTACGCAGGTCACAGGGTTCATTGTTGACCTCATCGGAAAATGTGTTGAAGGACTCCAAATGAACTGGGTGAAGTACCTAGTCAGCCAGCTAGAATTGGATTGCCATGAAGCTCAGGATCAGGGTTACGAGTTCCATTTTAGCTGGCTCCTGATCCTGATAGTGTTTACTTCTTAGGATATGCTGGAAGGTGCGACCTTCCCGGACATTGAGCCGTTCGAGCCACTCGTTGCAAAGTTCACTACGCTCTGGTACTCGAGCGATATGGGAAAACATTGGCAGTCAAACACAGTATTCCACACATACTATCTGTAACTAAAGAGGGATATTGTAGATGTCCCTCGCATGATGTCAAACACCCTGCATCAGTTCAGACCTCTCATGAAGTTCCGCACAGATTGACACTTTATTTATATCACTACGCGTGCAAATGAGCGTAAAGAAGAGCTTCAGTCATACTATAATCTCATAGAGGAGGACCTCGAAGAGATAACTAAGGACTGGTCTGCAGAGCTCCTTCTCCCTGCTGACCCTATAGAAATGTCTGATCTAGAACTAATTGGCAGCTCAGAGGCCACTCACGAAGAACACGACACAGATAGAATCAGCAGAAGGAAGAAGACCGAAGAGGTACAAAACCTGAGCAGTGCATCAGAAGAAACTACTTCAGAGTCACTTGGTCGAGGAGGTGATGACAAAGTATATAGAGAAGATACCAATGGCAAAGAAGATAAGTATAAGTAAGGCGAAGTAACACCTCCTAGGGATATTGTTGATGAGACTGTTCCCTCCAAGAAAAGAAAGGTTCCCCCCATGAAACCTACTTCTTGAAAGAAATCCAAAGCCACCAAGACTAAGCTGCAGCCTGTACTCACGCTCGATGACTTCGACTTCATCATCACAGTTGTATCAGACGCCTCACAAGACCTCTTGCAGAACACTGAAGCCAAACAAGAAGCCATGTATGATAGGATTGAGGTAGAATTTATAGGGGTACAACATTCCCTTCAATCCAGCCACATAGTATCCACTGTGCCCCCGCCATCAGAAGAACCTGAGTTGGGAGATGAGCATGCCCAACTCCACAGAATAGCTGACGTGATCGAAGATCATCTTCATTGAGCGCAAAAAGAGAAAGAAAAGACTACAGTGGCCCTAAAGCAAGGACAATAGGAAATGGTAGAGAAACAATGAGTTGCGCAACAGGATAAAGATGACCTCCACACCAAGTTCGAAGAGGAGAGAGTGCAGGTCAAGCAAGAGAAAGAGCAGTTGCTCGCAGAGCATATCGGAGTCAAAGAAGCAGTTAGCAGAGAACTTCGCTCTGTGACAGGATTAGAACAAAAGGTGGACGAACCAGTAGAGCATCAAGTAGCGCAACTTGCGGAAGCTATCCATCAGCTTCAACAAACAATCGCAGATCTGGAGTTACGAACAATGCCAAGTACCCCGTAGGACGTTTGAGACCAAAGAGAAGCCACTGCCCGAAGCGCAGTTGAGAGAATCAGAGCATTCTCTCTGGAATGTAACAAACTTAGCATTAGAAGTGCACAAACCTACGAGTGACTTACTGAAGACCCTAAACTAAAGGCATTGGAGTCATATCTCTAGGAGGTAAAATAGCAAGAAACAACAATACAGGCACAACTGAAGCCCTTGTCTACAGTTGAGAGGATGAATCGATCCCAAGAACAATGCATGCTCAACAATAGGTCCACACCATTCAGAGCAAAGTCATGGAAGTGACTCAGAGGCTCCAACCAATTCAGGACGAGGCTTGCCAACTGTTCGCGGAGATTGAAGGCCCAGGCGCAAAACTGGAACAAGTCGTCACTGTAGTTGAACATCACTTAGAGGAACCTGTCAACGAAGTAGTTATCCAAGATTTCATTGAGTAGGAGGCCTTGGTGTAGCAATAGGTCGAAGAAACTCGAGGATTTTGAAGCAGAGCTACCGAGATCAGAGTGACTCGGGACGAGTCATAGGTGAGTGTTGGGGGACTGTTGGCCCTTGACCAAGTTTTGAGAATCCTTGGTCATGATTGACCTATTTTGGGACTTCGAAAGGCTGTCGAAGGCGGAGTGCAAGTCAAAGTGGAGATCGCGGGATCTCAGCCCCTTTTTTAGGGATTTTTGGGTTTTGGGCTATGTAACGGGTATGGGGATGTCAACCCATGGGTTTACTCATGTTTAGGCCCTTTTTGTAATGTATAAATAGATGTCTAGGCGATGTAAGAAGGGGGAAAAAGGAGAAGGATGTTTTTGGTACCTTGCTAAGTGCTAAGTACAAATTGTAAATGATTCATGCATACTATGTCGAGGACTTGCAGAGCTAAGTGCAAGTGATTGTAAGAGACTGTGAAAAGGCTTTGTGCTATAACTCGGGGAAGGAGGATCTAGCAAAGTGCGTGCAGATCTCCTGTCCTATGTGGAGTAAGATCTCATGGCTCTGTGCATGTAGAAGATTGACAGAAGGCAATAAAAAGAGAAGAAGAGTTGGTGGACGTATCCCTAGGCTGGGGGTGAACCACGTATATCCTGTGTTATGGTTGCTTTGTGCATTATGGTCATTTCATTGTTCATATGATTAATGCTTAGTGCACTGATGTATGTTAGGTGAATCTAGTATGATAACTTAGTGCCAAATCATGTGAATAAGATGCTAGATCTGATCTGTGTTGATATGCTTAGTGCTTGAATATATTGGATCTGTGTGAATACTGCACTGATCTGTTGTTAGGGTTATTTACGCTGTAAACTAAGACTGAATATTAATGAACTATAACTGCTAAGTGATCTGCTAAGGTGTTACAATCATAGATCTTTGTCCCAACTAAGGTTGCAGACATCTGAGTCCTGCAACTACCCCTGCCTCTACCTCGGGTGAGACTTCATCTACTTCGCAGGTGTTGCCGAAAGGGCCGATAGTTGGGGTTTTGTTGGTGCGTTGTTGAAGCGTTGAACCCTGGGTATGCCCCTGTGCCAACACCTATATTTATTCCATCATTCCCTCTTCCTCCATGTTGATTCTTATGAATGCATTTATTATGGTGAATCCCCCTATGTCCTCTGGTGTTTCATTTGGAGGGAGTCAGTTTTACGGAATGGGAAATCCCCAACATGGAGTTCCTTCATTTGGGGGAAATGTATATAATATTTATCATGTTTCTTATGTGGGTATGGTTCCCTTACAACCCTTCATGAATCAGTTACGAGGAGGATACTATCCTACCTGACAGGGCCATGGTGTATACCAGTACCTTGTATGGTCTACAATCTCTCAACCCCAATATTTCCTGAGAGCATGGGCTCAGACGCCGCAACCTCGATTCCTTTTTCTGGCCATGCTAAATCTACCATATTTGTCGAAATTGATGAATTACCCTATGCGTCATGATTCGTCATGGTCCCTCATCCCCACCAAGCTTCCTTCAAACATTCAAAAATTCGAAGGCAAGACTGGTGAGGACTCAAGTGATCATGTGACTACTTTTCACCTTTGGTGCTCATCTAACTCCCTTAATGATGACTATATTCATTTGAGGCTATTTCAATGCACCCTCACAGGGGTTGCCATGAAGTGGTACATTGAGCTATCTGGGTGAACCTATAGAACTTCCAGTCAGATGGTTTTGGTTTTTTTAAATCACATCCAACTATTGGTTCATTATGATGCTGTCCTAAGACTCTTGTCAACTCTTCGGCAAGAAAAAGCCACCCATATTTCTGATCCTATATAAGAGTGGCGTAGATGGAAGAGATTAATTAAAGCCTACATTCATCTAGAGTTTCTATTGGAATGGTTCCTCAATTCTTTGTTACCTTACATTTCGAAGGATGTTTATACATTCGAAGTGACCACTAAGGAAGAAGCCATCTTAAAATCCCAACAATTGGACCTTATATATGCTCAATCTGGGATGATTTATGAAATTATCCCAGACACACCATGGTCAAACTATGATCCCAGACAAAATCTCGGGCCTCATGCCGATGTCATCATAGGCTCCGTAAATGCTAAGACTACATACATGGTGACAAACCAATTGAAATATTTGTCTCTAAGACAGCCTGTGGCAATACAAGCTTCGACTTCATCCTCCACCACCCAGTTGGTGGATGTGCATTTTGTACAGTCGTCAACAAACCCAAATGGTAACCAACAACTAGGAGGGAACAAGAGGAAAGGACTTGGTAATAATTGTAAGGGTGGGAAAAAAAATAATAATAATAAATCCAAGGACGATAGTAATAATGATAAATCGAATAATAATGTTGGTGAGGGAAGGAAATAAAAGAGGAAGGTGAAGTTTCCTTGTAAACTTTGTGAAGATGATCACCTTACCCACTTGTGCCCCAAAATCAAGGAAGCCTCGAGGCTCTTATCACAACTGCCTGGTGTGACGACAAACTCATTTCCACATAAGCAAAATATGGCCTTGGGGACCTCTAACACTGGAAATGAGTTGAGTGGGAGTAAAAACCCCTCGGCACATGAAGGTGGCCATCTATGCATCAATATGATTAATTCATAGATTGATGTAGCCACTCAATCATGCGATTATGATTCTTCACAGACTATTGTAGGTCAAAAGTCTCCTCCTCCCCCCAAAACACCCTTGTAGATCGATAAGCTGGAACCTACGCCTCGTATTCTAAAAGGAGTAATAAAGTGCTATGCCCACAATCCTAATTCCAGAGCTGCCCAAAACTACTCGATTGTTAAGGATTTGGGCCAAACCCCATGCACGATGTTGTCTTTGGAGGTGCTCCAGACATGTCCTTCACAGAGGAACACCTTGTTATCTGCGTTAGGAGCTCTAGATCCGTGTGGCTCAAAGGTTATCAAGTTTAATGTCATGGACATTAAGACTTGCTTACCTTACCATGTGGCCTTTCAAATCCATGTGGAGTACACAAAAATTACCATCAAACGTACTGTAATGGATGAAGGTGCTTTGACATCCGTGATGTCCTTAACATGTTGGAAAGCCATTGGCTCTCCACCCTTGTCTCAATCCATGACCATGTTGATTTCATTTTATGGGAATTATTTCATACCCCATGAGATCATTCTCGCTTTCCCAGTCCAGTTAGGTGGAAATACTGTGGGGGTTGAGTTTGAGGTGGTTGATGTGCCTCTTTACCGCAATCTACTACTAGGGTGTAATTGGACTTATGCCATGACAATTGTTGTGTCGTCCATTTTCCGCACTCTATGCTTTCCTCATGGAGGGAATATTGTGATGATTGATTATTTTTCATTTGCGCATCCTAGTCCTAATGCATCGGTGGGACCTTCAGTCCCTTTTATTGATAATTCTCAGTAGGAAACTCAGAATGTTGGTGTCAGGATGTATTCCTCCTTGATGGATACTTGTGATTTCATGACACCAATTCAACATATTAATGCCATTTCCAGTGAGTCTTTGTCATTGATGAGGTATGTTCCTTTCCGTACTTCATATTTCAATGAACCTTGGACCCTACCTTCCCTGAGTATGTTGTAAGAAGGTCATTTACACATTGGGATTGAAATGCCATTGTTAGAAACAAAAGTGGTGTATCAGGCTATTCTAGAAGCTATTTCTAACCCATATCCTTCCTCCTTGCAGATAGACGAGATGGATCTTGTTTTAGAGCCCATATCGACCATTCAATCATCTTGTTCACATGATTTCCTTGATGATAATTTACCTTTGGATGAAGCCATATTAAAGGCCATGTGTGGTCCTGATAGGCCCTGGGACATCGATCATGTTTTCTGCCGGAGCTTGTTAGGATTGAAATTGATTACTTTAGGTCCACCCTGAGTGATATGGTCAGTCACAACGTGGTTCCATTAGATACACATGGTATTTATGCCAAAAGAAACATGGAGAATATTTCTCCTACCGCTGCGATCGACATCTCTCGAACCCCTGGTAAAATTGAGAACGTATATGTCGGTGCAGATTGTTTGCCTGAGTAAATGCAGATCTACACTAATCTCTTCAAACAATTCCGAGATGTATTTACTTGTTCATATGAAGAGATTCTAGGGATCGACCCAATCATTGTCGAGCATGAAATTAAAACCTATATGAATGCTAAACCTTTTCAACAACATCTTAGAGTTGTTTATCCTAGGAAGGCCCCCGTTATCAAGGAAAAGGTAGAGAAGTTGCTTAATGTTGGTTTCATCTACCCAGTTCCCTTGATCAAATGGATGGCTAACCCCATTCCCATATATAAAAAGAAAGGAACCTTCCGCATGTGTATGGATTTTAGGGACTTGAATAAGGTTTTTCCTAAAGATAACTTCCCCACTACTTTTTTTGACCAGATTATTGATGAGTGTGGGGGAAGTGAAGTATTTTCCTTTATGGATGGAATTTTAGGTTATAATCAAATTCAGATCAAACCCGAGAATCAACACAAGATGACGTTTATTTTTCCTTGGGGTACATTTACATATTGAAAAATGCCTTTCGGCTTTAAAAACGTCGAAGCGACCTTCCAAGGTGCCATGACATTTTCATTTCACGATCTTAAGCATATCATCAAATCTAACTAGATGATCTCGCTACTCATTCTCACAAGAGGGTATATCACTCAACTCACCTTCAAGTAGTATTTAAGAGATGTCGTTATTATCTCATTTGGTTGAACCCTCACAAGTGCATCTTTTGCCTTAGGTCTGGTTGTGTTTTAGGATTCATAGTATATGAGCATGGGATCATGGTGGATCCTATGAAGGTTGAGGAAATACTTTGGTTGCCTCCCCTGTGCAACATTAGACAACTTCAGGGTTTACAAGGGAAGGATAACTTCCTACATCATTTCATAATGAACTATGCCAATTTAACTAAAAGTTTTGTTAGCTCTCTGTAAAATTTTTTAGACTGAGTAACGAATGATAGAGGAAACCTACAAACCAAGTTTGAGGCCTGAAACTAGCCTTTCAGACCTGGAGAGGGCTCTCTCGGGAAACTTTGTCGCGGTACAAGATATGGCTTTAAATTGTCGGCTAGATTTAACACCTTTAAATAATAAGTTTTGGTTTTACAAGAGAGTAATGCCTTGGGATATGGAGTTGGTTCGAGAATATGATGGAAACAAATGACTCGGTGACTGAACTTGAGAGGATAAAGGCTAAGCGAGCAACAGTTTTCAGTGTAAAATCGTTGTGTGCGGCAAGTGGGAAAAAACACAGGAAGCGACTCAAAGCACCGCTAAGGATGAATTCAAAGTTCACTTAGAGGAAATACCATTTGTCCAAATAACGTGAATCCCAGGTGTTAGCGTCAGAAGTCGCTCCTGGATTGCTTGCAGGAGCAGAGCCCAATGCCCATCAGTTTTATGTCACGGTTTGCTTAATGGGATGATCAGATGGGTAAAAACTCAAGAAAATATAGCTTTAACTCAGAGAACCAGGCCTGGTATGTAGAGAGCAAGGGAGGTCTTGATCCAACTTCTGCTAGTGAATGGATTTAAGGGCGGTAGATGGAAGACTTGTGAGCAGGGTGAGAAAAACTGCTTCGGGCGACAGGCCTTTGGAAGTTTTGGGAAGAAAAACTCAGAAACCAAAATCCTATTGGTCCAGAGCTTCAAGGGGCTGAAAGGTGACTCAACTGGATCCTCCAATTCCAAGTCGTTCAGTGTTAAGAAAACCATAGGAGCTGATTAGAAGAAAAGTAACTGTCACAGTGATCCAACCTACATCATCCTATAACAACTACAGCTCGACTGGATCCTCCAATTTCGAGCTGTTCTAACACAGAATACAAAGAAATGGAAAATAAACTGACATCCATAAGGTAAGAAATCTCAAATGCCACATATATTGACCAGAGTGACTAGCGCTTCACTAAAACTTTACAATTGGGAGCCTTGCTCAACCATCGATGCTTAAAAAATATAAAAACTGAGTACATATACTCAAAAATGCGAACGGCCCCCAGAGGACATGAACTAACCACTGCATTCAAAGCTTTGAGTCTCCTCCTTCTGTTGTCAGACTTCACTTGCCTTCCTCTTTCAGACATGAAGTTAAAACAGTATGGGCTTTACAGGAAAACCCATTTTCAGAGGAGTTCTGGGCGGTCAGCTAGCCACCACGGGCGTCCTTCCATGCTTTCCATTTATGTGCTGAAATGAGGTTTCAACCACCATCCCCCACTTTCATCAACTATCTTCATTGGGATCGGGATGAGCCCTGACATCCATGAGTGTTTTTTGCACTCCCCTTGATTTCAAAAATCCCGATGCCTGAAATCGTGAAAACGGTATGTGTGGATCGACGGTTAGATTTTCGTTGAACTTTGATGGCAAGGTTCATTTGCTCGAAAAAACTCAGTCGCTCATTGCTTGACAGATGCCTTCCCTTTCTTTATGGACCTTCTCCCATATGACCGCGGGCTATGCCCCTATATTTAACATTTCGGGGCTTCACATATCGAGAGTTCTGACTCCCATTGATTCACAACACTGTGATGCCTGATATGATGATGTGACTGGGACTTGCGCCATGTGTCACTGAATCAAACGACCCAGATTTACTCTTAAAATATAGGCGCTTTCCTTCTGATTCTATATATCGGGTAACTTAGTAGCCCTGAAATCCCGATGATCGTTGATCTGCTTCATGGATGGATCTTGGCTACCGACAACAAAACTTTGCCCGCTCGCTTGATTCACGGTCGGAAAAGAGATCCTTCAGTGCTACGCCTGGGTGCTTCCCGTGCATTCTGCAGGCCTGGGTACCTTGGTTCCTAAGACCAAAAATGTCGCTAACATAGGCTCCACGGGGGATAGAGTCGTCCCTGCGATGCTCTAAGAACTCCTTTTGCAGCTCCAGTGCCTTGCTGTTGGGCTATGGAGTCATTTATTAAGCCAAAAAATAAAATCAAACAAAGAACCAAAGGACAATATTTACAAACAAAGGAGCCATCTATGGCTCATACAAAATATTTTTTGAGAAAATGCCCATTTACTGTGCTGCTGAAAACTTCTTCACCTTCCAAATCCTGCAACCCGTACGTGTTATTTGAGAAAGTCTCAGAGATTTTGAAAGGCCCAATCCACAGGGCTTCAAACTTGCTATGTTTGCCCTTATCTTGCTTAGGAGCATCCCATTTCAGCACCAGATCTCATATCTGGAACCACTCCTTCTTGGACTTCTTATCGAAAACCTGCTTGATCCTTTGCTGATGGTCCTGAATTCTGTCCATTGCCTACTCCCTACCCTGCTACACCTCCACTAGCTGATGAATCCTTCTGATCATGTCATCAGGCTCCTCCTGGTGATCCTGGAGGAATTTTTCTATCGGCATGGCTAGATGAGAAGGGAAAACAACCTCTGCTCCATAGACTAATTGGAAAGGAGAGACGCCTATAGATCTCTTTGTGGTCACTCGTTCGGCCCATAGAGGAAACTTCAGTCTGGAATGCCAGGCCTTCTTGTTGTCTTCCAACAGCCTTTTGATGATTCTTATTAGACTTTTGTTGGAGGATTCTACTAAACCATTTCCTTGTGGATAATATAGGGTGGAGTGAATCAGTTTGATTCTGAACTGCTCACAGAACCGGGCTAATGGCTCATCCGTGAAGGAGGCTACATTATCCGTGACAATTTTACTTGGGAAACCGAACCTTGTGATGAGGTTCTCCAAGAACCCAATGATTACCTTGTGGGAAGCGCTCCTGGTAGGGATAGCCTCGATCCATTTGGTAAAGAAATATATAGCGGTCAGGATCCATTTGTGCTGCCCACTGGAAGCAGGGTGAATTTCTCCAATGAAATCTAGACCCCATTGCTGGAAAGGTCCTGAAACCACCACAGGGTTTAACGATAGAGGCTTGAGCTGCTACTTTCCTGCAAATTTTTGACATTTGATGCAAGCTCTGACCCTTTTGCAGATGTCGGTGAACAGGGTAGGCCAACAGTACCCAGCCCTGAGGATTTTGTGGGCTGTGGCTTTCCAGAAATGGTTCCCTTCACATAGGCCACTGTGAAATTCATCCATGATCATCTCGGCCTCTTGTGGATTCATGCATTTCAAAATCACCCCCAGGGGGGTCTTTCCATTATAAAACTTGATCGATCAGGTAGTATCTAACTACCTTGAGCTTCAAAGCTCTTGCTTGGTTTCTTTGCAGGCCGTCTGGAGGCTGCAACTCCTGCAGAAAGTATACGACATCCTTATACCAAAGGCATCGGGCCAATGGGGGCTCCCTTTGAGGATCCATATAAGACAGCCGACCCTGTTGAATTTCTGAGCATTCATTGATGAAACTGATCCCCAAATCTTGGCAATTGGCTTCAGCTAACAACTTGGCTAAGCCCTGACCTTTTATCAATTTGGTAGGCTTTATTTCCAGGTCAAATTCTAGAATCCTGGCTATCCACTTACTCCTTCTCCCATCTATGTCAGGCTGGATAAGAATGTCTTTGACAATAGCTGATGGGACATAAGCGATGATTTTTGACTGCAGGACATATACTCTAAATGCCTTGAGAGCCTTTACCAGGGCGTAGGCCTACTTCTCCATAATGTTATACCTAACTTCGGCATCCCTCAATGCTTGGCTGAAATAGGCCACGGGCTGCTCTAACCTAGTCTCGTTTGTCTGTAATAAAACAACAGCCACCGTGTCTGGCGAGGCAAAGGAGAAAATAAGGAAATCCTTTGAGTAATCGAGACTAATAAGCACAGGGGATTCAGTCAGGGCCTTCTTTATTTGCTCAAAGGAATGTCGTGATTCAGAAGTCCACCTCACTTCATTTCCTTTCCTCAGCATGGCTGTTATAATCTTTACCTCCTCAGCAAAGTTAGGCACAAATCTCCTCAGAAAATTAATTTTACCGAGGAAAGATTGGACCTACTTCTTGGACCTTGGGATCGATAAGGATTGTATCGCCTCAATTCTGCTGGGATCAATCCTGACTCCTTCCGCTGATACTACGTGACCTAGTAGCTTTCCCTCCTGCATGGTGAACATAGATTTCTTGGGTTTTAATGAAATGCCAAAATTTCTGCATTTCAGGAAAACCTTCCTGAGATGACAACAATGTTCTTTATCAAATTTTGAAAACACTGTGATGTCCTCCAGATAGATGACCACAAATTTATCTTTTTCCCCAATGAAAGCTATATCCATGGCACGTTGAAACATTGCCCCTACATTCATCAATCCGAAAGGCATATTGGCATACATGAATGTGCCCCATGGAGTGGTAAACACCGTATTTTCCCTATCCTTAGGCAAAACAGAGACTTGATTGTAGCCAGAGAAGCTGTTGATCATGGATATCCTAGACGCTCCTGTTACCCATTGCAAAATATGTTCCATATTTGGTAAGGGGTAGTTATCTTTCCGCGAGCTCCTGTTCAAGTTCCTGAAATCTACACAGAGTCTGATCTCTCCATTCTTTTTCCTTATCGGTACCAAGTTGGCCACCCACTCTGAATATCTCAACGGTACAATGATATGAGCTTGAAGTAGCTTCTTGACTTCCCTCTCCATGATAGGCAACAACATAGGATTGATCTGTCTCAGCTTCTGCCTAAATGGCTTTTCCTCTCCTTTCAACGATATTTTATGCTCGATGACAAAGGTGTCATAGGTTTTGAGGTCTTCATAAGTCCAGGCAAAAAAATCAGCAAATTCCCTCAAAAGTCCAGCATATTCAAATCTTTGCTCCTTTGTCAGATTTCTCGACAATTTGACAAGCTTGGGCTCGCTTTCAGTGCCAATATTGCACCGTATAGCATCAATGTCATCCTCCGAAACTTCCCCCTTCAACGACACACCATTTTTATCAAAGATCCTTTCCAAAGGAACCAGTCCCCTCGGGATATGGTTGCTAGGGAGTTGCACAATGTTTCGTTCTGTGATTTTACTCAAAAACTTACCCTCATCGAACTCTTCTTCAGAGATAGAGTCTTGGTCGATATGCATTTCTGAAAATTCTTCGATAGTCTCCAGGAATCTCTTGATCTCAAGATCATCCTCGAATACCTTTCAATGTTTGACGTTGTCAGGTATGGAGGGCGTGTATTTTACTTCCACATCATATCTGAACTTAGGTGGCAAGGGAACTTTGAAACTGCTTGCTGATGTAGCCAAAGAATCAGACACTGTGTTCTTCTCTCTTGGGATGAAAGAAATGTTAAACGCTGAGAAGAAACTGTGAATTAAGTCCCACACCTCATTCCTGTAACTCCTGAGCTGAGGATGCTTAGCCTGATATGCACTTCTGATCTGTTGGATCACTAACTCTGCGTCTTTTAACACTGCTACTTCCTGAATTCCCATTTCCCTTGCGGCTCTTAATTCTAGGATGAGAGCTTCATACTCTGCCACATTGTTGGTCACTTCAAATTCTAATTTGTACGACAGAGATATGGCTTCCTGAGCAGGTAACACAAAAACCACCCCAACTCCAGCACCTTCCCTGGAAGAGGCTCCATCAAAGAACATTTTCCAGATGGGGGTGATGGAGGGAGGAAATTTAGGGGAAATGGTGGGTTACTTTCTGAGTTTAAGAGGAGTTTCGGGAGCGTGGGTGAGTTGTAGCACACTGGAACCTAAATCGGTGTCTAAGGAGAAAATGGGATGGTTGGTAGGGTTGGCCTCATCACTAATTATATAGGCCAGTTGGGCTTCTCTGTCTTTGATAACTCCTAGACACTGAACTTTCCTGGAGTCAAAGGAATAGAGGTCGTGATAGGCTCGGGTGACTTCTAGCCCTAACTCTTCCATGACAGTTTTCGACATGAGGTTTTGAGAATCCCCTGAATCCATCAAGCAATTGTGTAGTACCTTGTCATGTATATTCAGGGAAGTGTAGAAGGGAGGGGATGAATCATTCCTATCTTCTACCATAGGACCTAAGATAACTACAGGCTTTTCATCTTGCAAATTGATAGAGTCTGTGGGAAGGCTTGAGACCTCAGACTGTAAAATCTCAAAGAAGCGTTTCTTGAATCCTTCATGTTTAATCAATTCGGTTAGGGGCACAGGGATTCTGATTTTTTGAATTTCATGCTCGAAATTAAAAGAAGATGTAATCTTTGAGATTTCTCTTACTTCGGGAACATGACTCTGGACTATGGGAGAGAGGGGTTGGGGTTTCTTACCTCTGTGACTATCTGCTACTTCATTAGCAGGTTTCTCTGCTCTAGTGTACTGCTAGGGAACATCAAGTGCTACTATCTTTTTCCTGGGACGCAGATCATATCTGCCTTGGTTGCCACCAGCCTTGTCTCCCTTGCTCAGTTCATTTAGCTGACAGTCCATGAGAGACTCCTCGTATGCTGATTGAGTGAGATGAGGAAAAGGATGAGTGTCCCCGAAGTAATGGATTTCAGGATCCAGCTCATCTGTTTCCCCTTCCTCCCCCTCAACCACAAAATTGTTTTGAAAAGGGGCCTAAATTTTCTGGTCTTCTCTGTCTCTTCCCCTCTCTCTTTGCACAGTCGGAGAAGTGATATTGTTTGGCCTCCTGAAACCTCCTTTGTTTTCATTTTTTTGAGGGCCATTGTACGTTTTCCTCCCCTCCACCTTCATTCTCTCCATCTCTGCAGACAGAGACTTCACCAGCTTGGTCAATTCGTCCACTTGAGGGTGGGGCACCGACGGGCCAGAGGTCGAGGCTTCAGATTTTCCCTTTCTCCTATCTGCGTCAACCTTGTTCCTTAGTCTGTCCACTGCTAATACATTAGAATCCACCTCAATGGCCACATCTTGCATTTGACCTAAGGAGGTGGCTCTTATTTCTCTCAACAAAAGACAGAAATCGGGGCCAAACACACCGACGTAAGAAATTTTGGCTGAAGCTTCTGAGGGCTTTATTTCAGCAGGAATCTTATTATACATATTATTGAATCTTTTGGAGAAGTTGGATACAGACTCTCCTTCCATCTTCTTCAGAGACCCGAACTCTATCATGTAATACATGAAATCTTTCCTATCTCCCCACTGCCTCAAGAAGGCACTGTCCAATGCTTCAATCCCAGCAATAGATCCTAGAGCTAATCCTCTAAACCATTTCCTCACCTCACCATCCAAGCTTTGGACAAAAACTCTCATCCAAACATCTTCATTTTCAATGTTCAGGTTGTCTGCATAACTGTAGAAAGAAGCCAGGTGCTCTTCCGCAGTTATGTCTCCTTCTCCAGCGAACTTGAGCATGTATTTCAAGTAATCTCCAGCAGGGAGAGGATTCATAGGATGAGGTAGGATTAAGGGAGCATATCTGGCAGTGACTATGACATCCATTCTATTTAGAGGGGGATTAGCACCAGCCATAGGAATATTCGGTGGAGGAGAATTTGGAGGAGAAGGAGTTCGCGAGGGGGCTATTGGGAATGAGTCTCAAAGTGGGGTGGGAAACAAGAGGGGATTTAAGGAGAAGGATAACGAACTCAAGTCAGCAGGTTCTCCTCTTCGTGCGGGAGTGGGGAAATCTTCAGCAGTCCTGGGTCTAGGCCAAAGTACAGCTTCAGAGGAGAGGGGGGTGACAAGGATTTCTCCCTCCAATCCCAGACCGGGAGGGGAAAGCTCAGCAGGAACACTCCCAAAATTCAGGAAATGGGAAACCTCCAAAGGATGCCTATTAAGAAACTAAGGAGGAGAAAAAGGAGTTCCTACAGAGGGAGATGGTAGATTACCTGGTTCAGCAGTGGAAGCTTCTTCTTCAGGGGCCTTTTCTTTCCTAAGAACCACCTCTGGATCAGATTCAGGTGTAGCTAGAGGTAGCTGTGGATGAGACCGCATGTGTCTACCTCTAAAAGACACAATTAACACGGCAGGTTCATCACAGTGGAGTCGTCACAATGGAGTCGCCAGGTGCACAGTAGCAATCTGCAAAGGTTCTGATGCCTGATGCACCTTCAGGATTAGAGGTTCAATTTCGTTCAAATCCGGGGAAAATTTTCAACTTCAGTCCCCAGCAACAACACTAGAAATGTTAGCGTCAGAAGTCGCTCCTGGATTGCTTGCAGGAGTAGAGCCCAACACCCATCAGTTTTATGTCACGGTTTGCTTAATGGGGTGATCGGATGGGTAAAAACTCAAGAAAATATAGCTTTAACTCAGAGAACCAGGCCTGGTATGTAGAGAGCAAGGGAGGTCTTGATCCAACTTCTGTCAGTGAATGGATTTAAGGGTGGTAGATGGAAGACTTGTGAGCAGGGTGAGAAAAACTGCTTTGGGCGACAGGCCTTCGGAAGTTTTGGGAAGAAAAACTCAGAAACCAAAATCCTATTGGTCCATAGCTTCAAGGGGCTGAAAGGTGACTCGACTGGATCCTCCAATTCCAAGTCGTTCAATGTTAAGAAAACCACAGGAGCTGATTAGAAGCAAAGTAACTGTCACAGTGATCCAACCTACATCATCCTATAACAACTACAGCTCGACTGGATCCTCCAATTCCGAGTTGTTCTAAAACAGAATACAAAGAAATGGAAAATAAACTGACATCCATAAGGTAAAAAATCTCAAATGCCCCATATATTGACTAGAGTGACTAGCGCTTCACTAAAACTTTACAATCGGGAGCCTTGCTCAACCATCGATGCTTACAAAATATAAAAACTGAGTACATATACTCAAAAATGCGAACGGCCCCCAGAGGACACGAACTAACCACTGCATTCAAAGATTTGAGTCTCCTCCTTCTGTTGTCAGACTGCACTTGCCTTCCTCTGTCAGACGCGAAGTTAAAATAGTATGGGCTTTACAAGAAAACCCATTTTCAGAGGAGTTCTCGGTTGTCAGCTAGCCACCACGGGCGTCCTTCCATGCTTTCCATTTATGTGCTGAAATGAGGTTTCAACCACCATCCCCCACTTTCATAAACTATATTCATCAGGATCGGGATGAGCCCTGACATCCATGAGTGCTTTTTGCACTCCCCTTGATTTCAAAAATCCCGATGCCCGGAATCGTGAAAACAGTCCGTGTGGATCGACAGTCGGATTTTCATTGAACTTTGATGGTGAGGATCATTTTCTCGAACAAACTCAGCCGCTCGTTGCTCGATAGATGCCTTCCCTTTCTTTATGGCCCTTATCCCATATGACCGTGGGCTATGCCCCTATATTTAACATTTCAGAGCTTCGCACATCGAGAGTTCTGACTCCCATTGATTCACAACACTGCAATGCCCGATATGCCGATGTGACTGGGACTTGCGCCATGTGTCACTGAATTGGACGACCCAGATTTACTCTTGAAATATAGGTGCTTTCCTTCTGATGCTATATATCAGGTAACTTAGTAGCCCCAAAATCCTGATGACCGTTGATCTGCTTCATGGATGGATCTTGGCTACCGACAACAAAACTTTGCCCACTCGCTTGATTCGCGGCCAGAAAAGAGATCCTTCAGTGCTATGCCTGGGTGCTTCCCGTGCATTCTGCAGGTCTGGGTACCTTGGTGCCTAAGACCAAAAATTTCGCTAACACCAGGTCGTTGCGCAGCAAATCCCAGGGAGCTACGCAACGAATCCCAGGGAGCTACGCAGTGAATCCTAGGGAGCTGCACAACGAATCCTAGGGAGCTGTGCAACGAATCCTAGGTTTGAAATTATGTTCCTATATAGAAAGAAATAGATATGAATAAAGAATACAGGAAGAACGTACACAAAGTGAGGAAACAATACATCCAACTGCTATAATTAGAATCTTTTCATCAAATCTTCAAGAATTTTGCATTAAATTTTGATTGAGCTCAAACTACATTCAATAGTCACTGTCTACACTAGTTTTGTCAACCAACCTGGCTTACATTGAAAAGATAAAATATATAGGGAAGGGCGCTGCTTGGGCTTCGCTGTTCTCTAGCTACTATCCCTAGAATTTAGGAAATTGACTGTCTTATGTTCAATGACTCTTCGCATGGCATTTTTCCAGAAATAGGAACCAACTGTATTCGATCGTGTCATAACCGCTTGTCTTTGCCATGGGGGTTCGATTATCAGCAAGGTCTCGTCATGGGGGAGAGTGTTGTGTCGATGCCTTCCTTTGATAGGGTATCAGAAGGATCAAGTGCTCTGTCAAACTCCCTCCATCCACTGTAATGGTCTTGATTTCTGTCGTGTACTCATTTGCTAGGGTGCGTACATGGTGAGTGACTGCTGACTGTCACAGTCATTACCAAAATGACAAAACTGTCCAAGGGTGAAAATTTCTTCAAAACTGTCAATATCTGTGCCACATTTGAGAATACAAGAATGAAGTCAGTTAATCATGTTTCTTCTGCACGCTGGAAAGAGTTGCATAGACTTTCTCCCTGGCCACTTCATATTCTATGAAATTCTTCATATTCCTTTCTTCTGACATCATCTGTGTTTCACACAGTTGTGTGATTGTATCTTGTGATTCCCTGAGCTGTCTCTTTAGCCATGTCACATTTCCTTTGTGGCTTTGTGTTGCTAACACTTCGAGGGTCTTCACTGCTAACTATTGTCTTAGTTCTCTATTTTCCTGGTAAAGCTCGGCGATAGCAAGATGTGCTTTCTTCAGTTGCTAAGACGACTCTCAAAAATTTGTGCCTTCGGCATCTGTCCTCCTCGTTATGCTCCAACTTTATTGACTTGTACCTTTAGCAGGTTCCAGTCGAATGGTGCTCATAAGTAATTCTTCGGCAACAAAATTTGTGCACAGTTCACTTGGGACTCAGGTTTCCCCAACTTCCTTGTTCTTCTTTGGATTGCCCCTTGTCTGGGGTATTTGTTGTTGGGGGGCAGGGCTTCCAACATCTTTCTTTCTTGTGCAACCTTTTTCACTCCAGCCTCCGCACGATGTGATATTACCCTTCCCGCAGACATAAAGGAATCTCCTTTTGGATCCTTGGGGATGCCTGCTATGAGCAAGAACAAGTCCCAGTTTCTTCCCAACCGTACTAGTTCCTCAACTACCAATAATAATCAGCGAGACATGAGAGAGTTTCCTTTTAGATTGATCCACTTCTGCCTGTGCACTGTTTTTCATTTCTCGAAGGTTTTGATGTAAGAAGAAGGGTAGATTTAATCGTCTCCTTCCTGTAAAGTGCATCAACAACCTAATGTGATGCAAATGTATTCTATCGAACCTCCCTTCACAGGTGAAATATTTCCTGATTGCTCCAATCAGTTTCTGAAAAGGTTCCTGCATATATCTACTCAGAACGCCTGTCTCAATTTCCCCACCTAAACCATCTTACTTGATGAAGTTTTCATAGCACCGCACGTCCAAAGGAATCCCTTTAAACTACCTTTTACTGCGTAGAGGGATCTCTATTGTGGTTGACAGAGTTTCCTCGGTTACCTAAAAAGTAACACCTGATATCACTGCATGAAATCCATCGAAACTGAGTGTGAACTGCTCGACTAGTCTCATATTGAATCCTTGAATTTTCCTGCAAAAGGCCATGCACCTGAACTGTTAAAAGGATGCTCTGACCTTTGGATATTCATTGATCAAAGTCAAGTTTTGGGGCTCATGCCCGATGTTTTTTCCACTTTGCGTGCCCTTACTTATGTTTAGGGAGGTTTCCATGGTGCAACGTGCATTTTCCCTGTGCGGGGTGGATTAGGCACGGGCCCAAGGCAATAGTCCTGATCAACTTGGGCTTGTAAGAGAAAACTACAAACAATGCATAAGCCTGATTTGCGAATAGAATGCGTGCATAAAATTTGGAATTTATAACATAGTAGGCGGGAGGTGGAATTGTGCTAAGGAACACTAAATTCATGGCGATTGGATGTTTCAAAACAAAGCAAACATTTTCCATAGAACATCCGTGCGTGCAAGGTACAATTGATAACGGCTCCAGGACATACGTGATACGAACATTGCAATTTTTCATTCTCCCAGCCTTCATAATGAGCTGATGATGGTCACTGCACTTGCCGGCGCGACTTTTATTAACAACTTGCTTCGACCCAGGGCACGTAGAAAATCCCTTTTTGACAAGACTCGACTCTTTTGGAACAGACTCGTACTATTTACACATGTTTTGACTCTGACATCCCTTCCCGATTCCAAGGGCCAACTGAACACTTGCTGAATTCGACCCCTTTTTTGTTCAATACCTGACCTCACATACCTTGACACACAGGCCATGACTCGACTAAGACCGACCCTAACTAAAAATAAAAATGGCAGCACTAACAGCTAGCTCCAACGGGGATGCTATTCTCCCAGTGAGGTAGCAAAGAACAATAGACCAGGTGCCTGACCATTGGGCCTTATTCTATTTTCAAACACTGAAACATGAAAAACTAAACACAACCTAAACCTATCGACGCAGTTTCTAACAGGTTCAACATAAACTGATGGCCTTCACTTTGGGCTTCAATTTTCTGCTGACATACTGACTTGAGACAAAAAAATAAAATGACTATTTATAATGACATGTGACTTTAAATGGACTTTATTTCACCAGATAGTGTTTGAGGAACCTGTCGTTTACAGGCCCCCAACCAACGCACTCTCCATTTAGTTCTTCTAGAAAATAAGAATTATTTCCGCGATATGCATCGATTTTGAATAGACCTGTCCAAAGATTATTGAATTTTCCATGATTTCCTTTATCTTCAATCCTCACATCCCATTTTAGAACCAGATCACCCAATTGAAACTCCTATTTCTTAGAGTGCTTGTCAAAGGTTTTCTTCATCCTCTCCTAGTGGAGTTGTGATCGATTGTACACATGTTCCCTCATCCTCTGTGTGTGAATCAATTGATTTATTCTCCTTTGCATGTCATCTGGCTTGGCCTCCTTCTCTTGCAACAATTTTCGAATGGGCAACCCCAGTGGGGTGGGGAAAATTGTGCCTACATCGTATACAATCTGGAATGGTGACGTTGAGATGGAATTCTTGTTGGTAACCCTGTCCACCCACAGTGCATAAATAAGTGTTTTATGACAGGCCTTCTTGTTGTCTTGCAAGAGTCTTTTGATGATCCTGGTCAAGATTTTATTCGATGATTCTGCTAACCCATTTCCTTGTGGGTAGTACTTTGTAGAATGCCCTAGGTTTATATTGTGATCTTGACAAAACTTATCCATCTTCTTAGAATTGAATGCAACCGCGTTATGTGTTATGATCTTGATAGGGCATCCAAATCTCGACAGGATGTTTGTCTCCAAAAATTGGATGATGACTGCATTAGTAGCCTGCTTCGTGGGGATTGATTCTATCCATTTTGTGAAGTAATCTGTGGCCGTGAGTATCCATTTGTGCTGCACTGAGGATGGTGGATTTATTTCCCCTATAAATTCCAAGCCCCACTGCATGAAAGGTGCTTCAACTGAGAACAACTTTAGTGGCAGGGGCTGTAGCTTTCTTCTTCCATCAAAAATATGACACTCGTGGCAACTGGAAACTTCTTTGTATACGTCTATGAATATGGTAGGACAATAGTAACCCACTCTTAGGATTTTGTGCGCGGTGGTTTTCCAGTAGTGGTGTCCTCCACAATCGCCTTTGTGAAATTCCTCGATAGATCGTTTATCGTTGTTTTCCAGCAAACAACTCAGCAATATCCCTCCGGGATCTTTCTAGTACATTGAACTATGCAGGATGCAAAAATTAACCTCTTTGAGCTTTAAAAACCTTGCCTTGGTATTACTTAAACCTGGAGGGGCTTGCATATTCCTCAACATGTAGATGATGTATGTATACCACAGCGAATCGACAAACTCCTAAGACACCTGCGCAGTTGTTTCTTCCTGAGGATTCTCTGATAGATCAACGATGAAGTTGATTCCCACAACGTCCTAGTCTAACTGCACCATCATATTTGCAAGGCCCTGACCCTTAATCAGTTTCGTGGGATTGAGTTCGAGGTCATACTCCAACATGGCCATTATCCACTTGCCTCTCCTTCCCTCAGGGTCAAGCTGAGTCGGGATATCCTTGATTGAGTTGCTAGGCACGTAAGCGATAATGTGGGAGTGTAATATGTATGTTCTGAACTCCTTTAGGGATTTTCCCAAAGTGTATGTTTTTTTCTCCATAATTTCATACCTTAGTGGAGAATCCTGCTGAAATAGGCTATAAGCTTCTCAAAGTTCTGATCCCCTTTCTGTAACAACACGCCAACAATAGTATGCTCTGAGGCGAATGAAAACAAGATGAAGTGCTTTGTGAAGTCTGGATTGGCCAGCACGGGAGCTTTAGTTAGCTCTACCTTGATATCTTCAAATGATTTCCTAGCTTCCGAGTTCCACTTGATCTCATTTCCCTTTCTGAGCATGCAGGTGATATGTTTTATAATTTCTTCCAGGTTCATAATGAATCTTTGCAAGAAATTCACTTTTCCTAGGAAGGATTGCACTTTCTTCTTACTGGGTGGAGTGTCGATTTTCAGGATTCCTTCAAACATGTTGGGGTCTATCTTAATACCCTCTTTCGATATGATGTGCCCCAACAACTTCCCTTCTTGCATCCCAAAATGTGATTTTTTTTTATTTACTGATATGTCGAATTTCTTGCATTTCTGGAAAACTTTCTTCAGATGCCTGAGGTGTTGTTCGTTGGAGTCAGAGTATACTGTGATTTCATCCAGATAGATCACGATAAAATTTTCCTTTTCATCAACAAATGCTATGTTCATTTCCCTCTGGAAGGTAGCTTCGACGTTAATCAGGCCGAAAGGCATCTTGGCATACATGAATGTCTCCCATGGTGTCGTAAAAGCCATCTTTTCTCTGTCATCCAGGTGGACCATGATCTGATTATAACCCGAAAAACCATCTAGCATGGACATCTTCTGGGACCCCACCACCTTTTGCAGAATATAGTCCATTTTAGGGAGCAGGTAGTGGTCCTTAAGGGACACTTTGTTTAAGTTTGGAAAATCCACACACAATCTTATTTCTCCACTCTTTTTTCTTACTGGTACCAAATTGGCCACCCACTTCAAAAACCTTAAATAAATGATGATTTTAGCTTCAAAGACTTTCTTTACCTCCTTTTTGATCAACGACAATAGTAGGGGATTTATCCATCTCAGCTTCTGTTTGAAAGGCCTCTGGTCTTCTTTGAGAGGGATGACATGTTGAATCATTTTAGTGTCGTACACCTTCATGTTGTCATAAATCCAAGCGAAAACATCGGGGAAATCCTTCATGAGCTTGATGTAGTCTTGCTTGACCTCTGGACTAAGCATTTTTGAGAATTTGATTATTTTCGGGTTCTCCTTAGTCCTGATGTTGCAATCTTTGACATCCTCATCATTTGCAGTGATATTGGGATTTCTAGCCACGTCATTTTCATCAAACAAATTTTCAAGCGGAACAAACCCCTTTGGGATGATATTATTTTTCAGTTGTACTATGTCCCTTCCCACTATCTGGTTTTGGAAAGGGTCATCATCACTACGTGCATATGCACTCTCATATTCGTCACAACAATGCTCATCATCAATGTTTATGTTAATGAACTCGTCGCTCATTAGGAGGCATCTCTCCACCTGCTTGTTGTCCTCAAACACTTGCTAATATTTGATATTATCAGGCACTAACGTCCTGTGTTTGACTTCAACCTCGTATTTTCTGTTGGGAAATATGGGAAGTTTGAAAACTGAGGCCGAGTTAGTCAATGCTTCAGTGATTTGATTCTGCCCCCTCGGGATCTCCGATAGATTATACTCCGAGAATTCTTCGAGGAGGTCCAGCACTAGGTTTCTGTATGCTCTCAGCCTGGGGTGTTTGGATTGATATATGTCTTTCACCTGGTTTATAACCAGTTCAGAGTCCCCGTGCATTGCTATCCTATTTGTGCCTAATTCTTTCAAAACCTTCAGGCCCAAAATTAGTGCCTCATACTCGACCATGTTGTTTGTACAGTCGAAAGCGATCTTGTACGAGCATAGTTTTGTGCCCACCTTGGGTAGGCTTATCCATACGCCAGTCCCTGGCCCTTCTTTGCTGACAACACCATCAAAAATCATGTTCCACATCTCATCCTCTACGTGGTTTCTCGGGTTGGACCACTCTACTGCTCATCGCACAACTTTATAATCGACGGTCATGACGGTTGCCGGTTCTTCTTCTTCAAAACTAAGGTCATTGTAGAATA
>ML819364.1:171570-219742 GCA_009831015.1 Picea engelmannii
TTCCAATGTATTTGGTTGTCTAAGCTATATTCTTCATACCTCTCTTGTTATCTGGCCTCTGATTTACAGTTTCTAAAAGCACTGGTTCATTAAGTTATTCTGATAAGTAATCTCTTCATTGTGCTATATTAGTATCCCATTGATCCACCTACTGAAAAAGGTTCAATTCTTAAGTTACCAGGCATACTTAGCTTACAACCCTAAGTAGTTTCCTGGAGTGATAACACCTCGCACAGTCCACCATCCTGAATGTGATGAAGATTCCACATTTTAGAAGGCACTAGGAGGTTAACACATGTGTTAAGATCCTTCTATCATGTTATCATGGCGGCTATCTATGGCTAGATAGACGCATCATAGTCGATCCGACGTTGATCCATAGGATCACCAGATTGAGCATGTAGGGACCCGACCCACATGAATTCTACCTAGGGAAGGCTATAGATCATGCATTGGCACAGAGGATCAAAGACACATATGGTGATGTAGAAAATAGGACACAAGGCTACAAGGTAGCTTCCATCCAGAATGGCGCAGTGCGCCTGGCCTGCCAGTTGATCACAGGAAAGCTGATGAGAAATAACAGACCTACGCAGGTCACAGGGTTCATTGTTGACCTCATTGGAAAATGTGTTGAAGGACTCCAAATGAACTGGGTGAAGTACCTAGTCAGCCAACTAGAATTGGATTACCGTGAAGCTTAGGATCAGGGTTACGAGTTCCATTTTAGCTATCTCCTGATCCTGATAGTATTTACTTCTTAGGATATGCTGGAAGGTGCGACCTTCCCGGACATTGAGCCGTTCGAGCCACTCGTTGCAAAGTTCACTACGCTCTGGTACTCGAGCGATTTGGGAAAAAATTGGCAGTCAAACACAGTATTCCACACATACTATCTGTAACTAAAGAGGGCTATTGTAGATGTCCCTCGCATGATGTCAAACACCCTACATCGATTCATACCTCTCATGAAGTTCCGCACAGATTGAAACTTTATTTATATCACTGCGCGTGCAAATGAGTGTAAAGAAGAGCTTCATTCATACTATAATCTCATAGAGGAGGACCTCGAAGAGATAACTAAGGACTGGTCTGCAGAGCTCCTTCTCCCTGCTGATCTTATAGAAATGTTTGATCTAGAACTAATTGGCAGCTCAGAGGCCACTCACGAAGAACACGACACAGATAGAACCGACAGAAGGAAGAAGACCGAAGAGGTACAAAACCTGAGCAGTGCATCAGAAGAAACTACTTCAGAGTCACCTGATCGAGGAGGTGATGACAAAGTATATAGAGAAGAGACCAATGGCAAAGAAGATCAGTAGAAGTAAGGCGAAGTAACACCGCCTAGGGATATTGTTGATGAGACTGTTCCCTCCAAGAAAAGAAAGGTTTCCCCCATGAAACCTACTTCTTGAAAGAAATCCAAAGCCACCAAGACTAAGCTGCAGCCTGTACTCACGCTCGATGACTTCAACTTCATCATCACAGTTGTATCAGATGCCTCGCATGACCTCTTGCAGAACACTGAAGCCAAACAAGAAGCCATGTATGATAGGATTGAGGTAGAATTTAGAGGGGTACAACATGCCCTTCAATCCATCCGCATAGTATCCACTATGCCCCCACCATCAGAAGAACCTGAGTTGGGAGATGAGCATGCCCAACTCCACAGAATAGCTGATGTGACCGAAGCTCATCTTCATTGAGTGCAAAAAGAGAAAGAAAAGACTACAGTGGCCCTAAAGCAAGGACAATAGGAAATGGTAGAGAAACACTGAGTTGCGCAATAGGATAAAGATGACCTCCACACCAAGTTCGAAGAGGAGAGAATGCAGGTCAAGCAAGAGAAAGAGCAGTTGCTCGCAAAGCATCTCAGATTCAAAGAAGTAGTTAGCAGAGAACTTCGCTCTGTGACAGGATTAGAACAAAAGGTGGACGAACCAGTAGAGCATCAAGTAGCGCAGCTTGCGGAAGCTATCCATCAAATTCAACAAACAATCACAGATCTGGAGTTATGAACAATGCCAAGTACCCCGTAGGACGTTTGAGACCAAAGAGAAGCCATTGCCCGAAGCACAGTTGAGAGAATCAGAGCATTCTCTCTGGAATGTAACAAACTTAGCATTAGAAGTGCACAAACCTACAAGTGACTTACTGAAGACCCTAAACTAAAGGCATTGGAGTCATAGCTCTAGGAGGCAAAACAGCAAGCAACAACAATACAGGCACAACTGAAGCCCTTGTCTACAGTTGAGAGGATGAATCGATCCCAAGAACAATGCATGCTCAACAATAGGTCCACACCATTCAGAGCAAAGTCATGGAAGTGACTCAGAGGCTCCAACCAATTCAGGACGAGGCTTGCCAACTGTTCGCGGAGATTGAAGGCCCAGGCGCAAAACTGGAACAAGTCGTCACTGTAGTTGAACATCACTTAGAGGAACCTGTCAACGAAGTAGTTATCCAAGATTTCATTGAGTAGGAGGCCTTGGTGTAGCAATAGGTCGAAGAAACTCGAGGATTTTGAAGCAGAGCTACCGAGATCAGAGTGACTCGGGACGAGTCATAGGTGAGTGTTGGGGGACTGTTGGCCCTTGACCAAGTTTTGAGAATCCTTGGTCATGATTGACCTATTTTGGGACTTCGAAAGGCTGTCGAAGGCGGAGTGCAAGTCAAAGTGGAGATCGCGGGATCTCAGCCCCTTTTTTAGGGATTTTTGGGTTTTGGGCTATGTAACGGGTATGGGGATGTCAACCCATGGGTTTACTCATGTTTAGGCCCTTTTTGTAATGTATAAATAGATGTCTAGGCGATGTAAGAAGGGGGAAAAAGGAGAAGGATGTTTTTGGTACCTTGCTAAGTGCTAAGTACAAATTGTAAATGATTCATGCATACTATGTCGAGGACTTGCAGAGCTAAGTGCAAGTGATTGTAAGAGACTGTGAAAAGGCTTTGTGCTATAACTCGGGGAAGGAGGATCTAGCAAAGTGCGTGCAGATCTCCTGTCCTATGTGGAGTAAGATCTCATGGCTCTGTGCATGTAGAAGATTGACAGAAGGCAATAAAAAGAGAAGAAGAGTTGGTGGACGTATCCCTAGGCTGGGGGTGAACCACGTATATCCTGTGTTATGGTTGCTTTGTGCATTATGGTCATTTCATTGTTCATATGATTAATGCTTAGTGCACTGATGTATGTTAGGTGAATCTAGTATGATAACTTAGTGCCAAATCATGTGAATAAGATGCTAGATCTGATCTGTGTTGATATGCTTAGTGCTTGAATATATTGGATCTGTGTGAATACTGCACTGATCTGTTGTTAGGGTTATTTACGCTGTAAACTAAGACTGAATATTAATGAACTATAACTGCTAAGTGATCTGCTAAGGTGTTACAATCATAGATCTTTGTCCCAACTAAGGTTGCAGACATCTGAGTCCTGCAACTACCCCTGCCTCTACCTCGGGTGAGACTTCATCTACTTCGCAGGTGTTGCCGAAAGGGCCGATAGTTGGGGTTTTGTTGGTGCGTTGTTGAAGCGTTGAACCCTGGGTATGCCCCTGTGCCAACACCTATATTTATTCCATCATTCCCTCTTCCTCCATGTTGATTCTTATGAATGCATTTATTATGGTGAATCCCCCTATGTCCTCTGGTGTTTCATTTGGAGGGAGTCAGTTTTACGGAATGGGAAATCCCCAACATGGAGTTCCTTCATTTGGGGGAAATGTATATAATATTTATCATGTTTCTTATGTGGGTATGGTTCCCTTACAACCCTTCATGAATCAGTTACGAGGAGGATACTATCCTACCTGACAGGGCCATGGTGTATACCAGTACCTTGTATGGTCTACAATCTCTCAACCCCAATATTTCCTGAGAGCATGGGCTCAGACGCCGCAACCTCGATTCCTTTTTCTGGCCATGCTAAATCTACCATATTTGTCGAAATTGATGAATTACCCTATGCGTCATGATTCGTCATGGTCCCTCATCCCCACCAAGCTTCCTTCAAACATTCAAAAATTCGAAGGCAAGACTGGTGAGGACTCAAGTGATCATGTGACTACTTTTCACCTTTGGTGCTCATCTAACTCCCTTAATGATGACTATATTCATTTGAGGCTATTTCAATGCACCCTCACAGGGGTTGCCATGAAGTGGTACATTGAGCTATCTGGGTGAACCTATAGAACTTCCAGTCAGATGGTTTTGGTTTTTTTAAATCACATCCAACTATTGGTTCATTATGATGCTGTCCTAAGACTCTTGTCAACTCTTCGGCAAGAAAAAGCCACCCATATTTCTGATCCTATATAAGAGTGGCGTAGATGGAAGAGATTAATTAAAGCCTACATTCATCTAGAGTTTCTATTGGAATGGTTCCTCAATTCTTTGTTACCTTACATTTCGAAGGATGTTTATACATTCGAAGTGACCACTAAGGAAGAAGCCATCTTAAAATCCCAACAATTGGACCTTATATATGCTCAATCTGGGATGATTTATGAAATTATCCCAGACACACCATGGTCAAACTATGATCCCAGACAAAATCTCGGGCCTCATGCCGATGTCATCATAGGCTCCGTAAATGCTAAGACTACATACATGGTGACAAACCAATTGAAATATTTGTCTCTAAGACAGCCTGTGGCAATACAAGCTTCGACTTCATCCTCCACCACCCAGTTGGTGGATGTGCATTTTGTACAGTCGTCAACAAACCCAAATGGTAACCAACAACTAGGAGGGAACAAGAGGAAAGGACTTGGTAATAATTGTAAGGGTGGGAAAAAAAATAATAATAATAAATCCAAGGACGATAGTAATAATGATAAATCGAATAATAATGTTGGTGAGGGAAGGAAATAAAAGAGGAAGGTGAAGTTTCCTTGTAAACTTTGTGAAGATGATCACCTTACCCACTTGTGCCCCAAAATCAAGGAAGCCTCGAGGCTCTTATCACAACTGCCTGGTGTGACGACAAACTCATTTCCACATAAGCAAAATATGGCCTTGGGGACCTCTAACACTGGAAATGAGTTGAGTGGGAGTAAAAACCCCTCGGCACATGAAGGTGGCCATCTATGCATCAATATGATTAATTCATAGATTGATGTAGCCACTCAATCATGCGATTATGATTCTTCACAGACTATTGTAGGTCAAAAGTCTCCTCCTCCCCCCAAAACACCCTTGTAGATCGATAAGCTGGAACCTACGCCTCGTATTCTAAAAGGAGTAATAAAGTGCTATGCCCACAATCCTAATTCCAGAGCTGCCCAAAACTACTCGATTGTTAAGGATTTGGGCCAAACCCCATGCACGATGTTGTCTTTGGAGGTGCTCCAGACATGTCCTTCACAGAGGAACACCTTGTTATCTGCGTTAGGAGCTCTAGATCCGTGTGGCTCAAAGGTTATCAAGTTTAATGTCATGGACATTAAGACTTGCTTACCTTACCATGTGGCCTTTCAAATCCATGTGGAGTACACAAAAATTACCATCAAACGTACTGTAATGGATGAAGGTGCTTTGACATCCGTGATGTCCTTAACATGTTGGAAAGCCATTGGCTCTCCACCCTTGTCTCAATCCATGACCATGTTGATTTCATTTTATGGGAATTATTTCATACCCCATGAGATCATTCTCGCTTTCCCAGTCCAGTTAGGTGGAAATACTGTGGGGGTTGAGTTTGAGGTGGTTGATGTGCCTCTTTACCGCAATCTACTACTAGGGTGTAATTGGACTTATGCCATGACAATTGTTGTGTCGTCCATTTTCCGCACTCTATGCTTTCCTCATGGAGGGAATATTGTGATGATTGATTATTTTTCATTTGCGCATCCTAGTCCTAATGCATCGGTGGGACCTTCAGTCCCTTTTATTGATAATTCTCAGTAGGAAACTCAGAATGTTGGTGTCAGGATGTATTCCTCCTTGATGGATACTTGTGATTTCATGACACCAATTCAACATATTAATGCCATTTCCAGTGAGTCTTTGTCATTGATGAGGTATGTTCCTTTCCGTACTTCATATTTCAATGAACCTTGGACCCTACCTTCCCTGAGTATGTTGTAAGAAGGTCATTTACACATTGGGATTGAAATGCCATTGTTAGAAACAAAAGTGGTGTATCAGGCTATTCTAGAAGCTATTTCTAACCCATATCCTTCCTCCTTGCAGATAGACGAGATGGATCTTGTTTTAGAGCCCATATCGACCATTCAATCATCTTGTTCACATGATTTCCTTGATGATAATTTACCTTTGGATGAAGCCATATTAAAGGCCATGTGTGGTCCTGATAGGCCCTGGGACATCGATCATGTTTTCTGCCGGAGCTTGTTAGGATTGAAATTGATTACTTTAGGTCCACCCTGAGTGATATGGTCAGTCACAACGTGGTTCCATTAGATACACATGGTATTTATGCCAAAAGAAACATGGAGAATATTTCTCCTACCGCTGCGATCGACATCTCTCGAACCCCTGGTAAAATTGAGAACGTATATGTCGGTGCAGATTGTTTGCCTGAGTAAATGCAGATCTACACTAATCTCTTCAAACAATTCCGAGATGTATTTACTTGTTCATATGAAGAGATTCTAGGGATCGACCCAATCATTGTCGAGCATGAAATTAAAACCTATATGAATGCTAAACCTTTTCAACAACATCTTAGAGTTGTTTATCCTAGGAAGGCCCCCGTTATCAAGGAAAAGGTAGAGAAGTTGCTTAATGTTGGTTTCATCTACCCAGTTCCCTTGATCAAATGGATGGCTAACCCCATTCCCATATATAAAAAGAAAGGAACCTTCCGCATGTGTATGGATTTTAGGGACTTGAATAAGGTTTTTCCTAAAGATAACTTCCCCACTACTTTTTTTGACCAGATTATTGATGAGTGTGGGGGAAGTGAAGTATTTTCCTTTATGGATGGAATTTTAGGTTATAATCAAATTCAGATCAAACCCGAGAATCAACACAAGATGACGTTTATTTTTCCTTGGGGTACATTTACATATTGAAAAATGCCTTTCGGCTTTAAAAACGTCGAAGCGACCTTCCAAGGTGCCATGACATTTTCATTTCACGATCTTAAGCATATCATCAAATCTAACTAGATGATCTCGCTACTCATTCTCACAAGAGGGTATATCACTCAACTCACCTTCAAGTAGTATTTAAGAGATGTCGTTATTATCTCATTTGGTTGAACCCTCACAAGTGCATCTTTTGCCTTAGGTCTGGTTGTGTTTTAGGATTCATAGTATATGAGCATGGGATCATGGTGGATCCTATGAAGGTTGAGGAAATACTTTGGTTGCCTCCCCTGTGCAACATTAGACAACTTCAGGGTTTACAAGGGAAGGATAACTTCCTACATCATTTCATAATGAACTATGCCAATTTAACTAAAAGTTTTGTTAGCTCTCTGTAAAATTTTTTAGACTGAGTAACGAATGATAGAGGAAACCTACAAACCAAGTTTGAGGCCTGAAACTAGCCTTTCAGACCTGGAGAGGGCTCTCTCGGGAAACTTTGTCGCGGTACAAGATATGGCTTTAAATTGTCGGCTAGATTTAACACCTTTAAATAATAAGTTTTGGTTTTACAAGAGAGTAATGCCTTGGGATATGGAGTTGGTTCGAGAATATGATGGAAACAAATGACTCGGTGACTGAACTTGAGAGGATAAAGGCTAAGCGAGCAACAGTTTTCAGTGTAAAATCGTTGTGTGCGGCAAGTGGGAAAAAACACAGGAAGCGACTCAAAGCACCGCTAAGGATGAATTCAAAGTTCACTTAGAGGAAATACCATTTGTCCAAATAACGTGAATCCCAGGTGTTAGCGTCAGAAGTCGCTCCTGGATTGCTTGCAGGAGCAGAGCCCAATGCCCATCAGTTTTATGTCACGGTTTGCTTAATGGGATGATCAGATGGGTAAAAACTCAAGAAAATATAGCTTTAACTCAGAGAACCAGGCCTGGTATGTAGAGAGCAAGGGAGGTCTTGATCCAACTTCTGCTAGTGAATGGATTTAAGGGCGGTAGATGGAAGACTTGTGAGCAGGGTGAGAAAAACTGCTTCGGGCGACAGGCCTTTGGAAGTTTTGGGAAGAAAAACTCAGAAACCAAAATCCTATTGGTCCAGAGCTTCAAGGGGCTGAAAGGTGACTCAACTGGATCCTCCAATTCCAAGTCGTTCAGTGTTAAGAAAACCATAGGAGCTGATTAGAAGAAAAGTAACTGTCACAGTGATCCAACCTACATCATCCTATAACAACTACAGCTCGACTGGATCCTCCAATTTCGAGCTGTTCTAACACAGAATACAAAGAAATGGAAAATAAACTGACATCCATAAGGTAAGAAATCTCAAATGCCACATATATTGACCAGAGTGACTAGCGCTTCACTAAAACTTTACAATTGGGAGCCTTGCTCAACCATCGATGCTTAAAAAATATAAAAACTGAGTACATATACTCAAAAATGCGAACGGCCCCCAGAGGACATGAACTAACCACTGCATTCAAAGCTTTGAGTCTCCTCCTTCTGTTGTCAGACTTCACTTGCCTTCCTCTTTCAGACATGAAGTTAAAACAGTATGGGCTTTACAGGAAAACCCATTTTCAGAGGAGTTCTGGGCGGTCAGCTAGCCACCACGGGCGTCCTTCCATGCTTTCCATTTATGTGCTGAAATGAGGTTTCAACCACCATCCCCCACTTTCATCAACTATCTTCATTGGGATCGGGATGAGCCCTGACATCCATGAGTGTTTTTTGCACTCCCCTTGATTTCAAAAATCCCGATGCCTGAAATCGTGAAAACGGTATGTGTGGATCGACGGTTAGATTTTCGTTGAACTTTGATGGCAAGGTTCATTTGCTCGAAAAAACTCAGTCGCTCATTGCTTGACAGATGCCTTCCCTTTCTTTATGGACCTTCTCCCATATGACCGCGGGCTATGCCCCTATATTTAACATTTCGGGGCTTCACATATCGAGAGTTCTGACTCCCATTGATTCACAACACTGTGATGCCTGATATGATGATGTGACTGGGACTTGCGCCATGTGTCACTGAATCAAACGACCCAGATTTACTCTTAAAATATAGGCGCTTTCCTTCTGATTCTATATATCGGGTAACTTAGTAGCCCTGAAATCCCGATGATCGTTGATCTGCTTCATGGATGGATCTTGGCTACCGACAACAAAACTTTGCCCGCTCGCTTGATTCACGGTCGGAAAAGAGATCCTTCAGTGCTACGCCTGGGTGCTTCCCGTGCATTCTGCAGGCCTGGGTACCTTGGTTCCTAAGACCAAAAATGTCGCTAACATAGGCTCCACGGGGGATAGAGTCGTCCCTGCGATGCTCTAAGAACTCCTTTTGCAGCTCCAGTGCCTTGCTGTTGGGCTATGGAGTCATTTATTAAGCCAAAAAATAAAATCAAACAAAGAACCAAAGGACAATATTTACAAACAAAGGAGCCATCTATGGCTCATACAAAATATTTTTTGAGAAAATGCCCATTTACTGTGCTGCTGAAAACTTCTTCACCTTCCAAATCCTGCAACCCGTACGTGTTATTTGAGAAAGTCTCAGAGATTTTGAAAGGCCCAATCCACAGGGCTTCAAACTTGCTATGTTTGCCCTTATCTTGCTTAGGAGCATCCCATTTCAGCACCAGATCTCATATCTGGAACCACTCCTTCTTGGACTTCTTATCGAAAACCTGCTTGATCCTTTGCTGATGGTCCTGAATTCTGTCCATTGCCTACTCCCTACCCTGCTACACCTCCACTAGCTGATGAATCCTTCTGATCATGTCATCAGGCTCCTCCTGGTGATCCTGGAGGAATTTTTCTATCGGCATGGCTAGATGAGAAGGGAAAACAACCTCTGCTCCATAGACTAATTGGAAAGGAGAGACGCCTATAGATCTCTTTGTGGTCACTCGTTCGGCCCATAGAGGAAACTTCAGTCTGGAATGCCAGGCCTTCTTGTTGTCTTCCAACAGCCTTTTGATGATTCTTATTAGACTTTTGTTGGAGGATTCTACTAAACCATTTCCTTGTGGATAATATAGGGTGGAGTGAATCAGTTTGATTCTGAACTGCTCACAGAACCGGGCTAATGGCTCATCCGTGAAGGAGGCTACATTATCCGTGACAATTTTACTTGGGAAACCGAACCTTGTGATGAGGTTCTCCAAGAACCCAATGATTACCTTGTGGGAAGCGCTCCTGGTAGGGATAGCCTCGATCCATTTGGTAAAGAAATATATAGCGGTCAGGATCCATTTGTGCTGCCCACTGGAAGCAGGGTGAATTTCTCCAATGAAATCTAGACCCCATTGCTGGAAAGGTCCTGAAACCACCACAGGGTTTAACGATAGAGGCTTGAGCTGCTACTTTCCTGCAAATTTTTGACATTTGATGCAAGCTCTGACCCTTTTGCAGATGTCGGTGAACAGGGTAGGCCAACAGTACCCAGCCCTGAGGATTTTGTGGGCTGTGGCTTTCCAGAAATGGTTCCCTTCACATAGGCCACTGTGAAATTCATCCATGATCATCTCGGCCTCTTGTGGATTCATGCATTTCAAAATCACCCCCAGGGGGGTCTTTCCATTATAAAACTTGATCGATCAGGTAGTATCTAACTACCTTGAGCTTCAAAGCTCTTGCTTGGTTTCTTTGCAGGCCGTCTGGAGGCTGCAACTCCTGCAGAAAGTATACGACATCCTTATACCAAAGGCATCGGGCCAATGGGGGCTCCCTTTGAGGATCCATATAAGACAGCCGACCCTGTTGAATTTCTGAGCATTCATTGATGAAACTGATCCCCAAATCTTGGCAATTGGCTTCAGCTAACAACTTGGCTAAGCCCTGACCTTTTATCAATTTGGTAGGCTTTATTTCCAGGTCAAATTCTAGAATCCTGGCTATCCACTTACTCCTTCTCCCATCTATGTCAGGCTGGATAAGAATGTCTTTGACAATAGCTGATGGGACATAAGCGATGATTTTTGACTGCAGGACATATACTCTAAATGCCTTGAGAGCCTTTACCAGGGCGTAGGCCTACTTCTCCATAATGTTATACCTAACTTCGGCATCCCTCAATGCTTGGCTGAAATAGGCCACGGGCTGCTCTAACCTAGTCTCGTTTGTCTGTAATAAAACAACAGCCACCGTGTCTGGCGAGGCAAAGGAGAAAATAAGGAAATCCTTTGAGTAATCGAGACTAATAAGCACAGGGGATTCAGTCAGGGCCTTCTTTATTTGCTCAAAGGAATGTCGTGATTCAGAAGTCCACCTCACTTCATTTCCTTTCCTCAGCATGGCTGTTATAATCTTTACCTCCTCAGCAAAGTTAGGCACAAATCTCCTCAGAAAATTAATTTTACCGAGGAAAGATTGGACCTACTTCTTGGACCTTGGGATCGATAAGGATTGTATCGCCTCAATTCTGCTGGGATCAATCCTGACTCCTTCCGCTGATACTACGTGACCTAGTAGCTTTCCCTCCTGCATGGTGAACATAGATTTCTTGGGTTTTAATGAAATGCCAAAATTTCTGCATTTCAGGAAAACCTTCCTGAGATGACAACAATGTTCTTTATCAAATTTTGAAAACACTGTGATGTCCTCCAGATAGATGACCACAAATTTATCTTTTTCCCCAATGAAAGCTATATCCATGGCACGTTGAAACATTGCCCCTACATTCATCAATCCGAAAGGCATATTGGCATACATGAATGTGCCCCATGGAGTGGTAAACACCGTATTTTCCCTATCCTTAGGCAAAACAGAGACTTGATTGTAGCCAGAGAAGCTGTTGATCATGGATATCCTAGACGCTCCTGTTACCCATTGCAAAATATGTTCCATATTTGGTAAGGGGTAGTTATCTTTCCGCGAGCTCCTGTTCAAGTTCCTGAAATCTACACAGAGTCTGATCTCTCCATTCTTTTTCCTTATCGGTACCAAGTTGGCCACCCACTCTGAATATCTCAACGGTACAATGATATGAGCTTGAAGTAGCTTCTTGACTTCCCTCTCCATGATAGGCAACAACATAGGATTGATCTGTCTCAGCTTCTGCCTAAATGGCTTTTCCTCTCCTTTCAACGATATTTTATGCTCGATGACAAAGGTGTCATAGGTTTTGAGGTCTTCATAAGTCCAGGCAAAAAAATCAGCAAATTCCCTCAAAAGTCCAGCATATTCAAATCTTTGCTCCTTTGTCAGATTTCTCGACAATTTGACAAGCTTGGGCTCGCTTTCAGTGCCAATATTGCACCGTATAGCATCAATGTCATCCTCCGAAACTTCCCCCTTCAACGACACACCATTTTTATCAAAGATCCTTTCCAAAGGAACCAGTCCCCTCGGGATATGGTTGCTAGGGAGTTGCACAATGTTTCGTTCTGTGATTTTACTCAAAAACTTACCCTCATCGAACTCTTCTTCAGAGATAGAGTCTTGGTCGATATGCATTTCTGAAAATTCTTCGATAGTCTCCAGGAATCTCTTGATCTCAAGATCATCCTCGAATACCTTTCAATGTTTGACGTTGTCAGGTATGGAGGGCGTGTATTTTACTTCCACATCATATCTGAACTTAGGTGGCAAGGGAACTTTGAAACTGCTTGCTGATGTAGCCAAAGAATCAGACACTGTGTTCTTCTCTCTTGGGATGAAAGAAATGTTAAACGCTGAGAAGAAACTGTGAATTAAGTCCCACACCTCATTCCTGTAACTCCTGAGCTGAGGATGCTTAGCCTGATATGCACTTCTGATCTGTTGGATCACTAACTCTGCGTCTTTTAACACTGCTACTTCCTGAATTCCCATTTCCCTTGCGGCTCTTAATTCTAGGATGAGAGCTTCATACTCTGCCACATTGTTGGTCACTTCAAATTCTAATTTGTACGACAGAGATATGGCTTCCTGAGCAGGTAACACAAAAACCACCCCAACTCCAGCACCTTCCCTGGAAGAGGCTCCATCAAAGAACATTTTCCAGATGGGGGTGATGGAGGGAGGAAATTTAGGGGAAATGGTGGGTTACTTTCTGAGTTTAAGAGGAGTTTCGGGAGCGTGGGTGAGTTGTAGCACACTGGAACCTAAATCGGTGTCTAAGGAGAAAATGGGATGGTTGGTAGGGTTGGCCTCATCACTAATTATATAGGCCAGTTGGGCTTCTCTGTCTTTGATAACTCCTAGACACTGAACTTTCCTGGAGTCAAAGGAATAGAGGTCGTGATAGGCTCGGGTGACTTCTAGCCCTAACTCTTCCATGACAGTTTTCGACATGAGGTTTTGAGAATCCCCTGAATCCATCAAGCAATTGTGTAGTACCTTGTCATGTATATTCAGGGAAGTGTAGAAGGGAGGGGATGAATCATTCCTATCTTCTACCATAGGACCTAAGATAACTACAGGCTTTTCATCTTGCAAATTGATAGAGTCTGTGGGAAGGCTTGAGACCTCAGACTGTAAAATCTCAAAGAAGCGTTTCTTGAATCCTTCATGTTTAATCAATTCGGTTAGGGGCACAGGGATTCTGATTTTTTGAATTTCATGCTCGAAATTAAAAGAAGATGTAATCTTTGAGATTTCTCTTACTTCGGGAACATGACTCTGGACTATGGGAGAGAGGGGTTGGGGTTTCTTACCTCTGTGACTATCTGCTACTTCATTAGCAGGTTTCTCTGCTCTAGTGTACTGCTAGGGAACATCAAGTGCTACTATCTTTTTCCTGGGACGCAGATCATATCTGCCTTGGTTGCCACCAGCCTTGTCTCCCTTGCTCAGTTCATTTAGCTGACAGTCCATGAGAGACTCCTCGTATGCTGATTGAGTGAGATGAGGAAAAGGATGAGTGTCCCCGAAGTAATGGATTTCAGGATCCAGCTCATCTGTTTCCCCTTCCTCCCCCTCAACCACAAAATTGTTTTGAAAAGGGGCCTAAATTTTCTGGTCTTCTCTGTCTCTTCCCCTCTCTCTTTGCACAGTCGGAGAAGTGATATTGTTTGGCCTCCTGAAACCTCCTTTGTTTTCATTTTTTTGAGGGCCATTGTACGTTTTCCTCCCCTCCACCTTCATTCTCTCCATCTCTGCAGACAGAGACTTCACCAGCTTGGTCAATTCGTCCACTTGAGGGTGGGGCACCGACGGGCCAGAGGTCGAGGCTTCAGATTTTCCCTTTCTCCTATCTGCGTCAACCTTGTTCCTTAGTCTGTCCACTGCTAATACATTAGAATCCACCTCAATGGCCACATCTTGCATTTGACCTAAGGAGGTGGCTCTTATTTCTCTCAACAAAAGACAGAAATCGGGGCCAAACACACCGACGTAAGAAATTTTGGCTGAAGCTTCTGAGGGCTTTATTTCAGCAGGAATCTTATTATACATATTATTGAATCTTTTGGAGAAGTTGGATACAGACTCTCCTTCCATCTTCTTCAGAGACCCGAACTCTATCATGTAATACATGAAATCTTTCCTATCTCCCCACTGCCTCAAGAAGGCACTGTCCAATGCTTCAATCCCAGCAATAGATCCTAGAGCTAATCCTCTAAACCATTTCCTCACCTCACCATCCAAGCTTTGGACAAAAACTCTCATCCAAACATCTTCATTTTCAATGTTCAGGTTGTCTGCATAACTGTAGAAAGAAGCCAGGTGCTCTTCCGCAGTTATGTCTCCTTCTCCAGCGAACTTGAGCATGTATTTCAAGTAATCTCCAGCAGGGAGAGGATTCATAGGATGAGGTAGGATTAAGGGAGCATATCTGGCAGTGACTATGACATCCATTCTATTTAGAGGGGGATTAGCACCAGCCATAGGAATATTCGGTGGAGGAGAATTTGGAGGAGAAGGAGTTCGCGAGGGGGCTATTGGGAATGAGTCTCAAAGTGGGGTGGGAAACAAGAGGGGATTTAAGGAGAAGGATAACGAACTCAAGTCAGCAGGTTCTCCTCTTCGTGCGGGAGTGGGGAAATCTTCAGCAGTCCTGGGTCTAGGCCAAAGTACAGCTTCAGAGGAGAGGGGGGTGACAAGGATTTCTCCCTCCAATCCCAGACCGGGAGGGGAAAGCTCAGCAGGAACACTCCCAAAATTCAGGAAATGGGAAACCTCCAAAGGATGCCTATTAAGAAACTAAGGAGGAGAAAAAGGAGTTCCTACAGAGGGAGATGGTAGATTACCTGGTTCAGCAGTGGAAGCTTCTTCTTCAGGGGCCTTTTCTTTCCTAAGAACCACCTCTGGATCAGATTCAGGTGTAGCTAGAGGTAGCTGTGGATGAGACCGCATGTGTCTACCTCTAAAAGACACAATTAACACGGCAGGTTCATCACAGTGGAGTCGTCACAATGGAGTCGCCAGGTGCACAGTAGCAATCTGCAAAGGTTCTGATGCCTGATGCACCTTCAGGATTAGAGGTTCAATTTCGTTCAAATCCGGGGAAAATTTTCAACTTCAGTCCCCAGCAACAACACTAGAAATGTTAGCGTCAGAAGTCGCTCCTGGATTGCTTGCAGGAGTAGAGCCCAACACCCATCAGTTTTATGTCACGGTTTGCTTAATGGGGTGATCGGATGGGTAAAAACTCAAGAAAATATAGCTTTAACTCAGAGAACCAGGCCTGGTATGTAGAGAGCAAGGGAGGTCTTGATCCAACTTCTGTCAGTGAATGGATTTAAGGGTGGTAGATGGAAGACTTGTGAGCAGGGTGAGAAAAACTGCTTTGGGCGACAGGCCTTCGGAAGTTTTGGGAAGAAAAACTCAGAAACCAAAATCCTATTGGTCCATAGCTTCAAGGGGCTGAAAGGTGACTCGACTGGATCCTCCAATTCCAAGTCGTTCAATGTTAAGAAAACCACAGGAGCTGATTAGAAGCAAAGTAACTGTCACAGTGATCCAACCTACATCATCCTATAACAACTACAGCTCGACTGGATCCTCCAATTCCGAGTTGTTCTAAAACAGAATACAAAGAAATGGAAAATAAACTGACATCCATAAGGTAAAAAATCTCAAATGCCCCATATATTGACTAGAGTGACTAGCGCTTCACTAAAACTTTACAATCGGGAGCCTTGCTCAACCATCGATGCTTACAAAATATAAAAACTGAGTACATATACTCAAAAATGCGAACGGCCCCCAGAGGACACGAACTAACCACTGCATTCAAAGATTTGAGTCTCCTCCTTCTGTTGTCAGACTGCACTTGCCTTCCTCTGTCAGACGCGAAGTTAAAATAGTATGGGCTTTACAAGAAAACCCATTTTCAGAGGAGTTCTCGGTTGTCAGCTAGCCACCACGGGCGTCCTTCCATGCTTTCCATTTATGTGCTGAAATGAGGTTTCAACCACCATCCCCCACTTTCATAAACTATATTCATCAGGATCGGGATGAGCCCTGACATCCATGAGTGCTTTTTGCACTCCCCTTGATTTCAAAAATCCCGATGCCCGGAATCGTGAAAACAGTCCGTGTGGATCGACAGTCGGATTTTCATTGAACTTTGATGGTGAGGATCATTTTCTCGAACAAACTCAGCCGCTCGTTGCTCGATAGATGCCTTCCCTTTCTTTATGGCCCTTATCCCATATGACCGTGGGCTATGCCCCTATATTTAACATTTCAGAGCTTCGCACATCGAGAGTTCTGACTCCCATTGATTCACAACACTGCAATGCCCGATATGCCGATGTGACTGGGACTTGCGCCATGTGTCACTGAATTGGACGACCCAGATTTACTCTTGAAATATAGGTGCTTTCCTTCTGATGCTATATATCAGGTAACTTAGTAGCCCCAAAATCCTGATGACCGTTGATCTGCTTCATGGATGGATCTTGGCTACCGACAACAAAACTTTGCCCACTCGCTTGATTCGCGGCCAGAAAAGAGATCCTTCAGTGCTATGCCTGGGTGCTTCCCGTGCATTCTGCAGGTCTGGGTACCTTGGTGCCTAAGACCAAAAATTTCGCTAACACCAGGTCGTTGCGCAGCAAATCCCAGGGAGCTACGCAACGAATCCCAGGGAGCTACGCAGTGAATCCTAGGGAGCTGCACAACGAATCCTAGGGAGCTGTGCAACGAATCCTAGGTTTGAAATTATGTTCCTATATAGAAAGAAATAGATATGAATAAAGAATACAGGAAGAACGTACACAAAGTGAGGAAACAATACATCCAACTGCTATAATTAGAATCTTTTCATCAAATCTTCAAGAATTTTGCATTAAATTTTGATTGAGCTCAAACTACATTCAATAGTCACTGTCTACACTAGTTTTGTCAACCAACCTGGCTTACATTGAAAAGATAAAATATATAGGGAAGGGCGCTGCTTGGGCTTCGCTGTTCTCTAGCTACTATCCCTAGAATTTAGGAAATTGACTGTCTTATGTTCAATGACTCTTCGCATGGCATTTTTCCAGAAATAGGAACCAACTGTATTCGATCGTGTCATAACCGCTTGTCTTTGCCATGGGGGTTCGATTATCAGCAAGGTCTCGTCATGGGGGAGAGTGTTGTGTCGATGCCTTCCTTTGATAGGGTATCAGAAGGATCAAGTGCTCTGTCAAACTCCCTCCATCCACTGTAATGGTCTTGATTTCTGTCGTGTACTCATTTGCTAGGGTGCGTACATGGTGAGTGACTGCTGACTGTCACAGTCATTACCAAAATGACAAAACTGTCCAAGGGTGAAAATTTCTTCAAAACTGTCAATATCTGTGCCACATTTGAGAATACAAGAATGAAGTCAGTTAATCATGTTTCTTCTGCACGCTGGAAAGAGTTGCATAGACTTTCTCCCTGGCCACTTCATATTCTATGAAATTCTTCATATTCCTTTCTTCTGACATCATCTGTGTTTCACACAGTTGTGTGATTGTATCTTGTGATTCCCTGAGCTGTCTCTTTAGCCATGTCACATTTCCTTTGTGGCTTTGTGTTGCTAACACTTCGAGGGTCTTCACTGCTAACTATTGTCTTAGTTCTCTATTTTCCTGGTAAAGCTCGGCGATAGCAAGATGTGCTTTCTTCAGTTGCTAAGACGACTCTCAAAAATTTGTGCCTTCGGCATCTGTCCTCCTCGTTATGCTCCAACTTTATTGACTTGTACCTTTAGCAGGTTCCAGTCGAATGGTGCTCATAAGTAATTCTTCGGCAACAAAATTTGTGCACAGTTCACTTGGGACTCAGGTTTCCCCAACTTCCTTGTTCTTCTTTGGATTGCCCCTTGTCTGGGGTATTTGTTGTTGGGGGGCAGGGCTTCCAACATCTTTCTTTCTTGTGCAACCTTTTTCACTCCAGCCTCCGCACGATGTGATATTACCCTTCCCGCAGACATAAAGGAATCTCCTTTTGGATCCTTGGGGATGCCTGCTATGAGCAAGAACAAGTCCCAGTTTCTTCCCAACCGTACTAGTTCCTCAACTACCAATAATAATCAGCGAGACATGAGAGAGTTTCCTTTTAGATTGATCCACTTCTGCCTGTGCACTGTTTTTCATTTCTCGAAGGTTTTGATGTAAGAAGAAGGGTAGATTTAATCGTCTCCTTCCTGTAAAGTGCATCAACAACCTAATGTGATGCAAATGTATTCTATCGAACCTCCCTTCACAGGTGAAATATTTCCTGATTGCTCCAATCAGTTTCTGAAAAGGTTCCTGCATATATCTACTCAGAACGCCTGTCTCAATTTCCCCACCTAAACCATCTTACTTGATGAAGTTTTCATAGCACCGCACGTCCAAAGGAATCCCTTTAAACTACCTTTTACTGCGTAGAGGGATCTCTATTGTGGTTGACAGAGTTTCCTCGGTTACCTAAAAAGTAACACCTGATATCACTGCATGAAATCCATCGAAACTGAGTGTGAACTGCTCGACTAGTCTCATATTGAATCCTTGAATTTTCCTGCAAAAGGCCATGCACCTGAACTGTTAAAAGGATGCTCTGACCTTTGGATATTCATTGATCAAAGTCAAGTTTTGGGGCTCATGCCCGATGTTTTTTCCACTTTGCGTGCCCTTACTTATGTTTAGGGAGGTTTCCATGGTGCAACGTGCATTTTCCCTGTGCGGGGTGGATTAGGCACGGGCCCAAGGCAATAGTCCTGATCAACTTGGGCTTGTAAGAGAAAACTACAAACAATGCATAAGCCTGATTTGCGAATAGAATGCGTGCATAAAATTTGGAATTTATAACATAGTAGGCGGGAGGTGGAATTGTGCTAAGGAACACTAAATTCATGGCGATTGGATGTTTCAAAACAAAGCAAACATTTTCCATAGAACATCCGTGCGTGCAAGGTACAATTGATAACGGCTCCAGGACATACGTGATACGAACATTGCAATTTTTCATTCTCCCAGCCTTCATAATGAGCTGATGATGGTCACTGCACTTGCCGGCGCGACTTTTATTAACAACTTGCTTCGACCCAGGGCACGTAGAAAATCCCTTTTTGACAAGACTCGACTCTTTTGGAACAGACTCGTACTATTTACACATGTTTTGACTCTGACATCCCTTCCCGATTCCAAGGGCCAACTGAACACTTGCTGAATTCGACCCCTTTTTTGTTCAATACCTGACCTCACATACCTTGACACACAGGCCATGACTCGACTAAGACCGACCCTAACTAAAAATAAAAATGGCAGCACTAACAGCTAGCTCCAACGGGGATGCTATTCTCCCAGTGAGGTAGCAAAGAACAATAGACCAGGTGCCTGACCATTGGGCCTTATTCTATTTTCAAACACTGAAACATGAAAAACTAAACACAACCTAAACCTATCGACGCAGTTTCTAACAGGTTCAACATAAACTGATGGCCTTCACTTTGGGCTTCAATTTTCTGCTGACATACTGACTTGAGACAAAAAAATAAAATGACTATTTATAATGACATGTGACTTTAAATGGACTTTATTTCACCAGATAGTGTTTGAGGAACCTGTCGTTTACAGGCCCCCAACCAACGCACTCTCCATTTAGTTCTTCTAGAAAATAAGAATTATTTCCGCGATATGCATCGATTTTGAATAGACCTGTCCAAAGATTATTGAATTTTCCATGATTTCCTTTATCTTCAATCCTCACATCCCATTTTAGAACCAGATCACCCAATTGAAACTCCTATTTCTTAGAGTGCTTGTCAAAGGTTTTCTTCATCCTCTCCTAGTGGAGTTGTGATCGATTGTACACATGTTCCCTCATCCTCTGTGTGTGAATCAATTGATTTATTCTCCTTTGCATGTCATCTGGCTTGGCCTCCTTCTCTTGCAACAATTTTCGAATGGGCAACCCCAGTGGGGTGGGGAAAATTGTGCCTACATCGTATACAATCTGGAATGGTGACGTTGAGATGGAATTCTTGTTGGTAACCCTGTCCACCCACAGTGCATAAATAAGTGTTTTATGACAGGCCTTCTTGTTGTCTTGCAAGAGTCTTTTGATGATCCTGGTCAAGATTTTATTCGATGATTCTGCTAACCCATTTCCTTGTGGGTAGTACTTTGTAGAATGCCCTAGGTTTATATTGTGATCTTGACAAAACTTATCCATCTTCTTAGAATTGAATGCAACCGCGTTATGTGTTATGATCTTGATAGGGCATCCAAATCTCGACAGGATGTTTGTCTCCAAAAATTGGATGATGACTGCATTAGTAGCCTGCTTCGTGGGGATTGATTCTATCCATTTTGTGAAGTAATCTGTGGCCGTGAGTATCCATTTGTGCTGCACTGAGGATGGTGGATTTATTTCCCCTATAAATTCCAAGCCCCACTGCATGAAAGGTGCTTCAACTGAGAACAACTTTAGTGGCAGGGGCTGTAGCTTTCTTCTTCCATCAAAAATATGACACTCGTGGCAACTGGAAACTTCTTTGTATACGTCTATGAATATGGTAGGACAATAGTAACCCACTCTTAGGATTTTGTGCGCGGTGGTTTTCCAGTAGTGGTGTCCTCCACAATCGCCTTTGTGAAATTCCTCGATAGATCGTTTATCGTTGTTTTCCAGCAAACAACTCAGCAATATCCCTCCGGGATCTTTCTAGTACATTGAACTATGCAGGATGCAAAAATTAACCTCTTTGAGCTTTAAAAACCTTGCCTTGGTATTACTTAAACCTGGAGGGGCTTGCATATTCCTCAACATGTAGATGATGTATGTATACCACAGCGAATCGACAAACTCCTAAGACACCTGCGCAGTTGTTTCTTCCTGAGGATTCTCTGATAGATCAACGATGAAGTTGATTCCCACAACGTCCTAGTCTAACTGCACCATCATATTTGCAAGGCCCTGACCCTTAATCAGTTTCGTGGGATTGAGTTCGAGGTCATACTCCAACATGGCCATTATCCACTTGCCTCTCCTTCCCTCAGGGTCAAGCTGAGTCGGGATATCCTTGATTGAGTTGCTAGGCACGTAAGCGATAATGTGGGAGTGTAATATGTATGTTCTGAACTCCTTTAGGGATTTTCCCAAAGTGTATGTTTTTTTCTCCATAATTTCATACCTTAGTGGAGAATCCTGCTGAAATAGGCTATAAGCTTCTCAAAGTTCTGATCCCCTTTCTGTAACAACACGCCAACAATAGTATGCTCTGAGGCGAATGAAAACAAGATGAAGTGCTTTGTGAAGTCTGGATTGGCCAGCACGGGAGCTTTAGTTAGCTCTACCTTGATATCTTCAAATGATTTCCTAGCTTCCGAGTTCCACTTGATCTCATTTCCCTTTCTGAGCATGCAGGTGATATGTTTTATAATTTCTTCCAGGTTCATAATGAATCTTTGCAAGAAATTCACTTTTCCTAGGAAGGATTGCACTTTCTTCTTACTGGGTGGAGTGTCGATTTTCAGGATTCCTTCAAACATGTTGGGGTCTATCTTAATACCCTCTTTCGATATGATGTGCCCCAACAACTTCCCTTCTTGCATCCCAAAATGTGATTTTTTTTTATTTACTGATATGTCGAATTTCTTGCATTTCTGGAAAACTTTCTTCAGATGCCTGAGGTGTTGTTCGTTGGAGTCAGAGTATACTGTGATTTCATCCAGATAGATCACGATAAAATTTTCCTTTTCATCAACAAATGCTATGTTCATTTCCCTCTGGAAGGTAGCTTCGACGTTAATCAGGCCGAAAGGCATCTTGGCATACATGAATGTCTCCCATGGTGTCGTAAAAGCCATCTTTTCTCTGTCATCCAGGTGGACCATGATCTGATTATAACCCGAAAAACCATCTAGCATGGACATCTTCTGGGACCCCACCACCTTTTGCAGAATATAGTCCATTTTAGGGAGCAGGTAGTGGTCCTTAAGGGACACTTTGTTTAAGTTTGGAAAATCCACACACAATCTTATTTCTCCACTCTTTTTTCTTACTGGTACCAAATTGGCCACCCACTTCAAAAACCTTAAATAAATGATGATTTTAGCTTCAAAGACTTTCTTTACCTCCTTTTTGATCAACGACAATAGTAGGGGATTTATCCATCTCAGCTTCTGTTTGAAAGGCCTCTGGTCTTCTTTGAGAGGGATGACATGTTGAATCATTTTAGTGTCGTACACCTTCATGTTGTCATAAATCCAAGCGAAAACATCGGGGAAATCCTTCATGAGCTTGATGTAGTCTTGCTTGACCTCTGGACTAAGCATTTTTGAGAATTTGATTATTTTCGGGTTCTCCTTAGTCCTGATGTTGCAATCTTTGACATCCTCATCATTTGCAGTGATATTGGGATTTCTAGCCACGTCATTTTCATCAAACAAATTTTCAAGCGGAACAAACCCCTTTGGGATGATATTATTTTTCAGTTGTACTATGTCCCTTCCCACTATCTGGTTTTGGAAAGGGTCATCATCACTACGTGCATATGCACTCTCATATTCGTCACAACAATGCTCATCATCAATGTTTATGTTAATGAACTCGTCGCTCATTAGGAGGCATCTCTCCACCTGCTTGTTGTCCTCAAACACTTGCTAATATTTGATATTATCAGGCACTAACGTCCTGTGTTTGACTTCAACCTCGTATTTTCTGTTGGGAAATATGGGAAGTTTGAAAACTGAGGCCGAGTTAGTCAATGCTTCAGTGATTTGATTCTGCCCCCTCGGGATCTCCGATAGATTATACTCCGAGAATTCTTCGAGGAGGTCCAGCACTAGGTTTCTGTATGCTCTCAGCCTGGGGTGTTTGGATTGATATATGTCTTTCACCTGGTTTATAACCAGTTCAGAGTCCCCGTGCATTGCTATCCTATTTGTGCCTAATTCTTTCAAAACCTTCAGGCCCAAAATTAGTGCCTCATACTCGACCATGTTGTTTGTACAGTCGAAAGCGATCTTGTACGAGCATAGTTTTGTGCCCACCTTGGGTAGGCTTATCCATACGCCAGTCCCTGGCCCTTCTTTGCTGACAACACCATCAAAAATCATGTTCCACATCTCATCCTCTACGTGGTTTCTCGGGTTGGACCACTCTACTGCTCATCGCACAACTTTATAATCGACGGTCATGACGGTTGCCGGTTCTTCTTCTTCAAAACTAAGGTCATTGTAGAATATGGAGGAACCAACCTCAATGTCGACGGAGTAGATAAGATGATTATTCGGCTGCGTCTTACTGCTTACCATGTATTTCAGCAACAATTCTCTGTATAACCATATTTCCTGGCCAAAGATGGGAATGGTGGCGTATGACATGTCCATTTGCAGAGTCCCCTTTAACTTTGCAGCCCATGACCTGGATAGCAGCATGCCAAACTTAGGGTTTATGTCTTCCATGACCATGTCCATAACCATGGTCTTCAAAGGAATTTGGGCGAGTGACATGACCAAGTCTTTGATGAGACCCAAGCACTTGACTTCCCTCGAATCAAAATAAAAAAGGTCCTTATAGGCCCTGGTAATGTCCAAACCCAACTCGTCCATGATCACCTTTGGCATGAGGTTGTGTGATGCGTCAGAGTCCAGCATGGTGTTATGCAGGGTCATGTCTATTGGAATACTAAGAGGGGGGGGGGTGAATCAATATTACCCTTTTTCAACAATTAACAATTACTTTTTATATTTTATTGATTATCACAATGAATTGTATGCAAAATCAATTATATAAATATATTTAACAACAATTACAAGTTTTATAAAGAATAGCTAAGGACGCCAATCCTCTTTAGAGCACCAACTCTAGGAGACACAGATCCCCTTCTTCAGGGCACCAACCCTAGGAAGCACCAACTCCCTCATCTTTAGGGCACCAACCCTAGGAAGCACCAACTCCCTTGTATTTAGGGCACCAACCCTAGGAAGCACCAACTCCCTTGTCTTTTACAATTTTCTGAGTAAGGATATGAATCCTTCCATGCTCCTCCCTTCCAACCTCACTTCATAATAACCAACAGTTCTTATTATTGGAATCTACTTTTGTTTTGATCTTCTAATCTGGACTGCAGAGACAACATCTTCTCAACACTCTTCCTCGTTTATATAATCTTCAAAACGGTATGAGAGTTATACACTGTGTCCTTTCGTTTGGACCGTCACGCCTCTTCAATTAACTTAACCATAATATCGGTTATTTATTCAAACCTTATCGTGAAGGCTATTCACTAATTGATCATAGATATGGATCAATTTCATCTTTCAACTCGATCTCAAATATTTGCAATTAATGAGAAAACCGAGTTCTGCAGAGGCACTTCCTTCAAACCATTACATGTGACTGATAACAAAAAACCATGGGCTTATCAACTTCAGTGACATATTACCTTTTGCCTCTATGTCTCTTATTCCATATGACCAATGATGGTGACCAAACGCTAGGCCAAACGAGTGCTTATCCGAATCAATGGTCACGATTTTAATCTCCCGATGAGATGGACGATAGTCGGGACTTCGGGACTTCGTCATTCAGGACTTCGGGATTTCAAATTTTCAAATTTTCAAATTAGATTGGACGGTTCACTTCTATTTCATGGAATCAGATCAATGGTCATGTTCGATCCTTACACTTATCCTTTCATTTCTTAATCCGACAGCTGGGACTTAATCAAGCATTGAGATGGATGGCCACCATTTACTCCGGGACTTCGGCTATTCTACTTACACTATCCTTCCACTGTAATATGATCAACAGTTGAGAATGCACCTGAATTGTTCTTTATATCGGACGACTCATGTCCACTTTGGGACTTTGGCATTCGGGACTTAGGACATTTGCTGGTGGTGAAACTTTTGAAGTAAAACTCCCGGAGTCACATAACTTGCTAACGTCACTTAATGACACGGCACGGGCCGAGTGGCTGCAACGTGTCACTCAGATTCATGATTTACACGTACTTGAAATGCCGATTTTATCTTAACACTTGTCATTATTTGACTGTGCCATGTGTCCTTGCTAACGTGGTCTACTGACATGGTATGTCACATGTTCTTGCTGACATGGTCTGTTGACGTAGATATCCCGATGTGACACATATTCATCTCCTTGATCTAATGGTCGGAATACTATCCGAAATTTATCTCAGATCGATGGCTGAGAGTGACTTCGGAATTTCGGCTTTCGTGAATTCGGGTAATTTGACTTCACAATTATTCCGAAGTGAGATTCCCGAAGCGTAACCTCCTCACATATTTTAACCTTAAATGAATGATGTTCGTTCGATCAAGATCTTAGATAGACAACTCGATCTATCTGCGATGTTGCTTTGCCTTGATTTAAATCCAATGACCCTCCATCTTTTCTTATCCTATCCTTCCACTTAATTTTATCCTACGACTGACGGAAATTTGGGTATTTGAATTCTCAACCCTTTTTGCTCTGCTTATCCTATCCTTCCACTTAAAGTGATCCAACAGTCGTGAAGACTCTCGAAGCATATTAATGATCAAGGATGATTGTGGAACCACAACTTGTGAGTGATTTAATTCGTCACCCAATCTCCGCAATTTGAAGTTGTGCGTTTGTTGGTGAGTCAACCACAATCGTCGATCTTTGAAGCTATAAGATCTGACAGTCCTAAATAATTGCGGGATTGGAAATAGCATGATATTTCATTCTCCTTTCGCTCTTTGCAATCTATCCTTGTCGTTAATCCGGCACTTGTGTATCCAACGGTCACGACTTAATCCGACTTAATCCGATTGTTTGTTGGATCAACCATAGTCATTGATATTTGAGTTTGTGAGATCTGACGATCTAGACCAATTGCGGGATTGGAACTAGCGAGTTGTTTAATTCTTCTTTTTCTCTCTGCAATTCATCCCTGCCATTGATCTAGCACATGCATATCAACGATCTTGGTTTGTCCTGTGGGGATTTTGATCCTGATCACGTTTATGTACCGCATTTTCCCTTCTGAGCTTCATGTGCATCATCGGTTGTTGACATCAATGAAAATACATCAATAACAATATGTCCAACAATCTCCCCCTTTGTCACCGAGGAAACATTCTAAAATTCATATATACTACCCCTATGATGATGATTTTATCTATGAAGTTACTCTCCCCCTTTGACATCAATCGCAAAGGGTTGCTCCCCCTAGGGTAATGCTCCCCTGACTATTTGATTTTAATGGGGTTTTTGAATTACTCCTAATTTCTGTCGTAGATTCTCAAAAGTACTCCTGGGCAGAGGTTTTGTGAAAATGTCTGCAATTTGTTCTTTGGTGTCTACATACATTATTTTGACCACCTTCTGGGTAACCTGATCCCTTAGAAAATGGTATTTGATCGGTATGTGTTTAGTTTTAGAATGCATCAATGGATTTTTAGAAATGCTTATGGCACTAGTGTTGTCACAATTAATAGTAATAGGATTGTTATATTTTATTTGTAGGTCTTCTAAAGTTTGTTTCATCCAAAGGACTTGTGTGCAACAGGATGCAACAACAATGTATTATGCCTTTGCCATAGAAAGAGATGTGGATGTTTGTTTCTTGCTTGACCATGCCACTAGAATTTTTCCCAGGAAACATGCTCCTCCACTAGTGCTTTTTCTATCATCTATGCTACCTACCTAATCAACATCAGTATATGTAGTTACGTTGAAATTTTTATCTTTTGGATACCACAATCCAAATTCTAGGGTTCCTTGAAGGTATCTGAATATTCTTTTTACTTCTTTTAAGTGAGATTATCTAGGTGTAGATTTAAATATCCACACAAGTCCTACAGCCTGCATGATGTCAGGTCTTATTGCTATTGAGTAGAGTAAACTTCCAATCATTGATCTATACATTGTTTGATCCACTTTTGGCGAGTCATCTTCTAGAATTAGCTTACATCCAGTGACCATGGGGGTACTCATGGGTTTACTGTCTTCCATTTGAAATTTCTTCAGCATGTCTTTGATATATTTGGTTTGTGAAACAAATATTCCATTTTTTGTTTGATTTACTTATAAACCTAAGAAAATGAAAGTTCTCCCAACATATACATTTCAAACTCTTCTTGCATTTAAGTTTCAAATTCTCTGCTTAATGTAGTGAGATTACTCCCAAATATAATGTTATCTACATATAATACCACACCAATCATGTTTTGATCCTCAATTTTGATATATAGGTTGTTGCCAGTAGTCCCTCGTATCCTTGTTTTTGTAGATATTGATCAAGCCTAGAGAACCATGCTCTAGGGGCTTGTTTAAGACCATACAGGGCCTTTTTCAGTTTGCACACATAGTCCTAGTTTTCTGATAAAATGAATCCTTTTGGTTGCTCAACGTAGACTTCTTCTTCTAGTGTTCCATTAAGGAATGCTGATTTGAGATCCATCTGATATATTTTGAAATCTCTGAAGCTTGCAAATTCTAGGAACATTCTAATAGCCTCAAGTCTTGCTACAGGAGTGAAGGTTTATTCAAAATCAATACCTTCTACTTGGGAATATCCTTTGCAGACTAATCTGGATTTTTTCTTTATAATTTCCCCATTTTCATTTAATTTGTTCTTAAAGATCCACTTAGTTCCTATCACATTCTTCTTCTTGGGTCTAGGAACTAGTTCCCAAGTCTTATTATTTTCTATTTGATCTAGTTCTTCATTGATTGATTTTATCCAATATTTACTTTTGACAACTTCTTTAACAGACTTAGGTTCAATTAAGGATAACATTGCTTGTTCTGAGTCAAAGGCTAGTCTCCTTCTTGTTTCTACTCCTGCACTTTTATCTCTAATGATCTGGCTTTTAGGATGATTCTTCTGAACTTTTTTTGATGGAGCTCTTGGCAAGGGTGTTTCTTCATTGTCTTCTTCATCAGTGTGTGGTTCATTTTCCTGTGTTTCATCATCATTTTCTTGCTGAGATTCTACATCATCCTCTTGTTGAGATTTTATATCATCATCTTCTTGTTGAGATTTTTGATCAAATCTTTGGGATATGCCCTTTTTTAGATCATCTATTTTTACATTTGCACTTTCCACTATTTTTAGTAGTCTGAGATTATAACATCTGTATGCCCTTTTATTCGATGAGTATCCTAAGAATATTCCTTCATTTGAGCTTGGGTCAAACTTTCCTAGGTTATCTTCAACATTCTTTATGTAACATTTACTACCAAAAATTCTAAAGTGTTTTACCGAGGTTGGCCTCCCAAACCATAGTTCATAAGGGGTTTTTTCAAGATCGGGGCTCAACTCAGCTCTATTAAGTATGTGAACTGCTGTGTGGATTTCATCTCTCCAGAATTTTTCTGGAAGTTTGGCTTCATTTAGCATAGTTCTTGCAACTTCTTGAACTGTTCTGTTTTTCCTTTCTACCACTCCATTTTGTTGAGGAGTCCTAGGGGCTGAAAACTGTCTTTTGATACCATGGTTTTCACAGAATTGAGTGAACTCTTTAGAGGTGAATTCTCCTCCATTGTCTGATCTTAGACATTTAATTTTGAGATCTGTTTCATTTTCTACAAGAGATTTAAATGTTTTGAATTTCTCAAAGGCTTCTTATTTTTCTTTTAAAAAGAAAACTCAAGTCAGTCTTGTGTAATCATCAACAATCAACATAAAATAATGTTCACCATAAGTGATTTTGGTTCTGGTAGGTCCACATAGATCTATGTGAATAATCTCTAATGGTTTTGTTGTGGAGTGTTCTTTTGTTTTGAAACTAACTCTTGTTTGCTTTCCTATTTGACAATGTTTACAAATGGAATCTCAAGGCTTAATCATTTTTGGTAGGTCCCTAACTACCTCTTTCTTGTTGGCTTTGATCAAGTTGTCAAAGCTTAAATGTCCCAACCTTTTATGCCATAGCCAACTTTCATCTACTTGGCTTAAATAACATTTATCTTCTTCATCTATATTAAGGATGTACACATTGCTAGATGTTCTTGGTGCGACTGCCACTAGATTTCGAGTGTCCCTTTTTTTGATCTCACATTTCTGAGAGTCAAAAGCAAGTATGTGACATTGATCACATGTTTGTCTTCCACTTAGGAGATTAGGTTTGAGATTTTCTTCCAGAAGTACATCTTCTGCTTTAGTTTTATTATTTCCTAACCTAACAATACCTTTTCCCAGTATCTTGGCTGACATGTTATCTCCAAAGGTTACTTTTCTTTTCCTTTCTCATTTAACTTGAGAAATTTACTTTGATATCCAGTCATGTGTTTGGAACATACAGTGTCAATATACCACTGACATCCCTGATTTTTTTCATATAAGGCTACTTTTCACTCGGTTTGTCTTTTCTTCCATACCTTTTGATTAATAGGAATATTTATCATTTTATCATATTTTGGCAATCTACATTCACTGGTTTTGTGACCATAGTTGTTTCATTTTTGGCATTCACTATTGCCTCTTTGCAAAGGAGAAAATGAGTTATAGTTTATCTTCTCTGCATTGTACTTATTGTTTTTATATCTTTGGTCATTTCTATAATTGTGTTGTCCATAAGCTTTACAGTGTACTGCCTTATGTCCAAAATTATTGCAAGAGTAACAATATCCAATAAATAGATAATTAGGGGGATTCCTTCTGATGATTGTATTTATCTTGTCATTTTTTACTCTAGTAGGGAGTATTGATTTCTGTTTATGTGTAACAGTTTTCAATGGCATCATTTTTGCTTGGTTATCCTCCCTTTTTAATGAATTTTTCAGAGTATTTGCATAACTAATTTGTTTCTTGACAGATCCTTGTAATGTAGCAATTGAGTCTTGAGTGTATCCCAAACCAGTATTGTTGTTTGCTGACCTTTGACTATTGAGAATTTCATCCAATATTTTTGAACTATTTTCAAATTGTGATCCCTTCTTTTCTTTCTCAATTTCACCTTTTAGAAGCTTAATCTCAGCTTCTAGTTTCTCACATACTTGTTTCTTATCATTTAGTTGTTGTAAAATGACTTCTGGAATTTTATTAGTTTCCAGGAGTTGGGACTTTAAATCACTAATGATTTGTTCTATTTCTTTGATAGTTTTGGAAACTTCCCTCTCTCTTGGTTTAGTAGCTTCATTAATTTCTAGAAGGTCTTCCCTTAGTACCCTATTTTGTTTTTTGGGTTTACTTAGTTCTTCAATCACACTAAGGATTTATTCTTCTAAGTTTACTTCTTCATCTTCTAAATGACTATCATCTTGAGTTTTTATCCCCATAAATAGAAGCTCTGGTTCGTCTTCTTCATTTTCTTCTGACGAGCTACTATCTTCTTGGGTAAAGAACGTTTTCTTTTTCTTGTATAACTTCTTTTTATTATCAGTTTGAGTTTTCTTCTTATCACTTTCCTCCTTCTTAGGATAGGGACATTTATTGGCAAAGTGTCCAATTTTTCCATAGTTAAAACATATTAGAGGAATCTTCCCTTTGTATTTCCCTGTCCCTTTCTTGAGTTTCTTTATGAAGTTTGCAGTTTCTTCATCAGATATATCTGATAAATCATCTTTGGTCTTTTGCTCCTACTTCACTTTAGATGCTTGAAAAGTTGTTTCCCTTTTTGATGATTTATCATTCCCTGTTCTCATTTCATACGCTATAAAAATTCCATGGAGTTGATCAACTGTGAGTGTGTCAAGATCAGACCTATCTTCAATTGAACAGATCTTGGAATCATATCTCATAGGTAATGACCTTAGTATTTTTTTCACAATAGGTTTATCTTCAAGTTCTTCTCCTGCCGCTCTGATTGAATTGACCACTTCATATACTCTATGAAAGTATTCAACAATGTTTTCTTCTTCTTTCATTTTCAGATTTTCAAACTGAGCTCTATAGGTCTGTAGTTTGGTTTCCTTGACTTTGTCATCTCCTTCATATACAACCTCCAACTTGTCCCATATTTATTTGGCTGATTTACAATGCACAACCTTCACACATATGGAATTGTTCAACCCTCCTATAATTCCATTAATTGCTTGTGAGTTGTCATTACAGATTTTCTTTCCTGCAGCGTCTTTGGGTGGAGCAGTTGGTGCAGTGTAACCATCTACAAAAGATTGCTAGATAACAAAACCAAGAGCTAACATGAATTTTTTCATTCTTACCTTCCATAGAGCATAGCCTCCTCCATTGAACAATGGTGCTTTGTTGTTATACATTCCCTCTTGTTGATCCATATTCAGGATCTACCTCTCAGTTTTTTAGAATATTCCGAAGGCACCTGCTCTGATACAAATTGTTGGAATATTGAGAGGGGGGGGGGTGAATCAATATTACCCTTTTTCAACAATTAGCAATTACTTTTATATTTTATTGATTATCACAATGAATCAATAATGAATTGTATGCAAAATCAATTATATAAATATATTTAACAACAATTACAAGTTTTATAAATAATAGTGAAGGACACCAATCCTCTTTAGATCACCAACTCTAGGAGACACAGATCCCCTTCTTCATGGCACCAACCCTAGGAAGCACCAACTCCCTTGTATTTAGGGTACCAACCGTATGAAGCACCAACTCCCTTGTCTTTTACAATTTGCTTGGTAAGGATATGAATCCTTCCATGCTCCTCCCTTCCACCCTCACTTCATAAGAACCAACATTTCTTCTTCTTGGACTCTGCTTCTATTTTGATCTTCTAATCTGGACTGCAGAGACACCATCTTCTCAACACTCTTCCTCGTTTATATAATCTTCAAAACAGTGTGAGATTTATACATTGTGTCCTTTCATTTGGACCATCACACCTCTTCAATTAACTTAACCATAATCTCAGTTATTTATTCAACCCTTATCGTGAATGCTTTTCACTAATTGATCACATATATGGATCAATTTCATCTTTCAAATCGATCTTGAATCTCTGCAATTATTGAGAAAAACGATTTCTACAGAGGCGCTTCCTTCAAACCATTACATGTGATCGATAACACAAAACCACTGGCTTATCAACTTTATTGATGTATTACCTTTTACCTCTATGTCTCTTATTCCATATGACCAATGATGGTGACCAAACACTAGGCCAAACGAGCGCTTGAGCGCTGATCAAAATCAACAGTCACGATTTTAATCTCTCGATGAGAAGGACAATAGTCAGGATTTCGGGACTTTGTCATTCATCACTTCATCATTCGGGACTCCGGGATTTCAACTTTTCAAATTTTCGAATTAGATCGGATGGTTCACTTCTATTTCGCGGAATCATATCAATGGTCATGTTTGATCCTTACACTTATCCTTTCATTGCTTAATCCGACGGTTGGGAATTAATCAAGCATTGATATGGATGGCCACCATTTAATTCAAGACTTTGGCTATTCTACTTACACTATCCTTCCACTGTAATATGATCAACGATTGAGAATAAACCCGAAGTGTTATTTAGATTGGACGACTCATGTCCACTTCGAGACTTCAAGACTTAGGACATTTGCTGGTGGTGAAACTCCCGAAGTAAAACTCTCAGAGTGATGTAACTTTCTAACGTCACTTGATGATGTGGCATGGGCTGAGTGTCTGCCATGTGTCACTCAAATTCGTGATTTACACGTACCTGAAATGTTGATTTAGTCTTGACACTTGTCATTATCTGACTATGCCACATGTCCTTGCTGACATGGTCTGTCACATGTTCTTGTTGACGTGGTCTGCTGACGTATATCTCTCAATGTGACACATATTCATCTCCTTGATCTAATGGTTAGAATACTATCCAAAATGTATCTCATATTGATGACTCAGAGTGACTTCGGAATTTTGGCTTTTGGGACTTCGGGTAATTCAACTTCACAATTCTTCCGAAGTGAGATTCCTAAAGCTTAACCTCCTCACATATTTTAACCCAAAATGAATGATGTTCATTCGATAAAGATCTTAGATAGACGGCTCAATCTGTTTGCGATGCTGCTTTGCCTTGATTTAAATCCAACGACCCTCCATCTTTGTTTATCCTATCCTTCCACTTAATTTGATCTGATGACTGACGGAAAGTCAGGAATTCGAATTCTCAACCCTTTTTTCCTCGCTTATCCTATCCTTCCACTTAAAGTGATCCAACAGTCGTGAAGACTCTCGAAGCATATTAATGATCAAGGATGATTACGGAGCCACAACTTGCGAGTGATTTAATTCGTCACCCAAGCTCCACAATTTGATGTTGTGTGTTTGTTGGTGAGTCAACCACAATCATCGATCTTTGAAGATATAAGATCTGACGGTCCTGACTAATTGCGATATTGGAAATAACATGATATTTAATTCTCCTTTCTCTCTCCACAATCTATCCCTGTCGTTGATCTGGTGCTTGCGCATCTGACGGTCATGGATTAATTCGACTTAATATGATCGTTTGTTGGATCAACCATAGTTGTCGATATTTGAGTTTGTGAGATCTGACGGTCTAGACCAATTACGGTATTGGAACTAGCAAGTCATTTAATTCTTCTTTCGCTCTCCACAATTCATCCCTATCGTTGATTTGGTGCATGCGTATCAATGATCCTGGTTTGTCCTGTGGGGATTTTGAACCCGATCACGTTTCTGAACCACGTTTTCCCTTCGGAGCTTCATGTGCATCATCAAATGTTGACATCAATGACATTACATCAATAACAATATGTTCAACAATGTCATGGACTTTAAGACTGACATAAAGCGGGGGAACATCATCAGTATCACTTGTCTCCTCTACGTGCGGACCAAACAAAATGGCAGGGTGATCATCTTGGACGTTCAAAGCGTCGGGGTTTGTCCCATTTTAAGCATTTTAATAATCTACTCTCGATATTCACCCTTTCTGATAAGTTCGTTAAAAGGGACAAAGATTTTGATCTTGGCCATTTCATGCTCAAAGTTAAAGCGAGGACAAACCTTCTCTACCTCCTTTCCACAAGGTTCTTGACTTGTTTCCAGTGCTTTCCTCTGGGCATCCTCCTTTGAATTGGCCTTTTCAGTTACATCCTTGGTGGGGTTGTTTGGCTTCGGTCATCTTGTCGAAGGGGTTTCCGTCGGAGGTTTCCTTTTGGAATTTGTCTGTTGAGGTTCGGTAGGCACCTCCTTGCTCCCGAGGTTAAATTTCTTTTGAAACTGCATGATGGCATTTTGATAACCTTTTCTGAACTATTTCATTTCCCAGGACAACATGTCATCTAACTCAAGCATCATATTTTCATTTTCGCTCATGTACTGAGCATGTTCACCCTTTGTCAAAAACACATGCGGGTTCTTGTCATTGCAACAATGCATTTGGTCTTTGAACATATGATCAAAGTCCTCATCCACGTAATTGTTTTGGAACGAAGGCCTTGTTTGTTGGTCACCCTCGTCTCTCTACTCCCTCTGTCTGATCTAAGGGACCTGACCCCTTCTGGGGTTTTGATTTCTGGGCTGGGGTTCATGTTGTTCTCCAACAACAGGTTTGTTTCCCATGGACATTCTTTCCATCAATTTCTCCATCGTCTTCATCATCAAATCAAAATTTTCATATGAGGACTGAGATGTCGATGGATGTGCATCCCCTTGAGGCTTCTTATCGCCTCTGTTAAATCTTTGTTTGATTTTCCCTGATACCATCAAATTAACCTCGACCTCAATTGCGTCGCTCAACATGGCATATAAATTTGTTTATCTTCTTTCTCTCAACATCAAGGCAAAATCGTTGTCGAAGGAGTCAGCATATCATAGCAGCGTAGCCCTGAGAGGTGGTTGGACCTATGCGGGAATTGAGCTATACACCCTCATGAAACGGGCTGAGAAATCTTGCACCGTTTCCTCTAGCACCCTCTTCATATTATTGTACTACATCAATAGCTGCAAGGGGTTCTTCTTGTCTCCCCATCTAGTAATGAAATATGTTTCAAATGTGGAAAAGTCTTGAATGCTTGTTGTTGGAAGGGATTTGAACCACTTCCTCACCTCCCCCATGAAACTTTGTGCGAACAATCTCATTTCCGAGTTTGCATATTCTACCTATTCTAGGTCGACGAATTCATTGAACCAATCCAAATGCTTTTGGGATGAAACTTTCCCTTCGGCATCATAGAGATTAATATTATGGATTTAATTCTAGGGAAAATCATGCAGTTGAGATGGTAGAACGAGGGGGGTGAATCTGGCAGCCATGAATCTAGGCGGGTTTTGGATTTGGGGGATGTTCTTAGGTATCAGAGCTTGAAACCTCTTCTAGTCAAAGACTATATCGTCTAAAATGGTTTCTGACTTATACCTTAATAGGGTTTTCTCAAACAAGGCATCAAACTCAAGGTCGTCAATGCTTTGCACACCATTTTTGGGTAAGGACAGGCTTATGTCCAGGTAATAAAATGGGTCTGGCGCTTGCTCTCTAGTCCTGCGCAAAATCTTCTTGGGATCGCACACAGGATCTATAGGGTTTGGGTCAGGATTTTCTCTGGTATAGATCGTCTTTGGAGCCAGGGTTCCTGAATCATGCTACTTTGTGCTACTGGTCTTTTTGACTAGAGTCGCCAAGGTAAATATTTCAGCCAATATAGATTTTTTCGATTTGTTACCCTCAGGGGTCAAAACTGTAACTTTAGTCATTCTCCCAGGGAAAATTTATTCATTTCCATCGACGACAACGACGCCAAAAATGTTAGCTCTCCGTAAAATTCGTTTGGCTGAGAAATGAATGATAGAGACAACCTACAAACCAACTTTGAGGCCTGAAACTAGCCTTTTGGACCTGGAGAGGGTTCTCTCGGGAACTTTGTCTCGGTACAGGATATGGCTTTAAACTGTCGGCTAGATTTAACACCTTTAAATAATAAGTTTTGGTTTTATTGGTGCAAGAGAGTAAGACCTTGGGCTATGGAGTCAGTTTGAGAATACGATGGAAACAAATGACTCGGTGAATGAACTTGAGAGGATAAAGGCTTAGCGAGCAACAATGTTCAGTGTAAAATCATTGTGTGTGGCGAGGGGGAAAAACACAGGAAGTGACATAGAGCACCGCTGAGGATGAATTCAGAGTTCACTTAGAGGAAAGTCGGTTTGTCTAAATGGAAAAAATCCCACAACGTTATGCAGCGAATCCCAAGTTTGAAACTACGTTCCTTTTAGACATAAATAGATATGAATAAATAATACATGAAGCACATACACAGAGAGAGGAAACAATACATCCAACTGCTACAATTAGAATCTTTTCGTCAAAGCTTCAGGACTTTTGCATTAAATTTCGATCGAGCTCAAACTACATTCAATAGTCACTCTCTAGAATAGTTTTTCCAACCAACCTAGCTTACATTGAAAAGATAAAATATATAGGCAAGTGCGCCACTTGGGCTTCTCTGTTCTCTAGCTACTATCCCTAGAATTTAGGAAACTGATTGTCCTCTGATCAATGACTCTTCGTGTGACATTTTTCTAGAAATAGGAACCAACTGTATTCGATTGTGTCATAATCGCTTGTCTTTTCCATGGGGGTTCAGTTATCAACAAGGTCTCATCTTGGAGGAGAGTCCCTTGTCGATGCCTTCCTTTGACAGGGTATCAGAATGATGAAGTGCTCTGTCAGACTCCCGCCATCCACTGTAACGGCCCTGATTTCTACTGCCTGCTCATTTGTTGGGGTGCGTACGTGGTGAGCGGCTGCTAATTGTTGCAGTCATTACTAAAATGACAAAATCGTCCAAGGGAGAAGCTTTCCTCAAAACTATCAAGATCCATGCCACGTTTGTGAATACAAGAATGAAGTCAGTTAATCATGTTTCTTCTGCTCACTGGAAAGAACTGTGTAGACTTTCTCCCCAACCGCTTCACATTCTCTAAAATTCTTTGCATTCCTTTCTTCTGACATCCTTTGTGTTTCGCACAACTGCACAATTGTATCATGTGCTTCCCTGAGATGTCTCTTTAGCCATGTCACATTTCCTTCGTGGCCTTGTGTTGCTGACACTTCGAGGGTCTTTGTTGCTAATTGTTGTCTTAGTTCTCTATTTTACTGGTAAAGCTCAGTGATAGCGAGTTTCTCTTGCTTCAGCTGCTGAGACAGCTCTCGAACATTTGTGCCTTTGGTGCTTGTCCTCCTCATTCTAATCCAGCTTTCTCAAATGGTACCTTCGACAGGTTTCAGCCGAATGGCACGCATAAGTAATTCTTTGGCATAAAAATTTGCACACGGTTCACTTAGGACTCGGGTTTCCCCATCTTCCTTGTTCTTCTTTTGCCTGCCCCCTTCTCCGGGGTATTTTCTGTTGGGGGGAAAGGGCTTCCAACATATTTCATTCCTATACAACCTTTTCCACTCTAGCCTTTGCGTGGTGTGATATTACCCTTCCCGTAGATATAAATGAATCTCCTTTTGGATCCTTGGGGATGCCTGCTGTGAGCAAGAATGAGTCCTAGTTGCTTCCCAACCGTCCTAGTTCCTCAACTACCAACAATTTAATCAGGGAGACATGAGAGATTTTCCTTTTAGATTGATCCACCTCTGCCTTTGCGTTGTTTTCCATTCCTCAGAGGTTCTCATGTAAGAAGAAGCATAGATTTAATGGTCTCCTTCCTATAAAGTGCATCAACAACCTAATGTGATGCAAATGCATCCTGTTGAACCTCCCTTCACAAGTGAAATATTTCCTAATTTCTCCAAGAAGGTTATGAAAAGGTTCCTGCAAATATCTACTTGGAACGCCTGTCTCGATTTCCCCACCTAAACCTTTTCCTTGATGAATTTTTCATAGCACCGCGCATTCAAAGGCATCCCTTTAAACCACCTTTCACCACATAGAGGGATCTCTGTTGCGGTTGACAGAGTTTCCTCGGTTACCTGAAAAGTAACACCCAAGATCATTGCATGGAATCCATCAAAACTGAGTGCGAACTACTCAGCTAGTCTCATATTGAATCCTTGAATTTTCCTGCAAAAGGCCATGCACCCGAACTGTTCAAAGGATGCTATGACCTCTGGATCTTCGTTTATCAAAGTCAAGTTTAGGGGATCAGGCCCGACGTTTCTGCCACTTTGCACACCCTTCCTTATGTTTTGGGAGGTTGCCATGGTGCAATGCGTATTTTCCCTGCGTGCGGTGGATTAGGCATGATCCAAAGGAAGTATTCCTGATCAACCTGGGCTTGCGAGAGAAAAATACAAATAGTGCATAAGCCTAATTTGTGAATAGAATGTGTGCAAAACATTTGGAATTTATAACAGAGCAGACGGGAGGTGGAATCGTGCCAAGGAACACTGAATTCATGGCAACTGGATGTTTTGAAATGAACCAAATATTTTCCATAGAACATCGACACATTCAAGGTACATTTGATAAGGGTTGCAGGGCATATGTGATACAAACACTGTGATTTTTCATTCTCCCGGCCTTCATAATGAGCTGATGATGGCCATTTCACTTGCTGACGCGAATTTTATTAACAACTTGCCTCAACCCGGGGCACGTAGAAACTCCCTTTTTGACAAGACCTGACTCTTTTGTAATAGACTCGTACTATTTACACATGTTTTGAATCTGACATCCCTTCCCGACTCCAAGGGCCAACTGGCCACTTTCTGACTTCGACCCCTTTGTTGTTCAGTACCTGACCTCACATGCCTTGACACAAAAGACATTGATTGACTAAGACCGACCCTAACTTAAAAGAAAAATGGCGGCGCTAATAGCTGGCTCCAATGAGGATGTTATCCTCCCAGTGAGGTAGTAAAGCACAACAGACCAGGTGCCTGACCATTGGGCCTTATTTGACTTTCAAACACTTAAACATGAAAAAAGAATTGCAACCTAAACCTATCGACGCAGTTTCTAACAGGTTCAACATAAACTCATGGCCTTCACTTCGAGCTTCAATTTTTTGCTGACATACTAACTGGAGACAAAAAAATAAAATGACTATTTACAATGACATGTGAATTTAAACAAACTTTATTTCACCGAATAGTTTTTGAGGAACCTTTCATTTACAGGCCCCCAACCAACACACTCTCCATTTAGTTCTTCTAGAAAATAAGCATTATTTATGCGATATGCACCAATTTTGAATGGACTCGTCTAAATATTATCGAATTTTTTGTGCTTTCCTTTATCTTCATTCCTCGCATCCTATTTCAGCACCAGATCCCCCAACTGAAACTCCTCTTTCTTAGAGTGCTTGTCAAAGGTTTTCTTCATCCTCTCCTAGTGGAGTTGTGATAGATTGTACACATGTTCCCTCATCCGTTGTGTGTGAATCAGTTGATTTATTCTCCTCTGCGTGTCATCTAGCTCAGCCTCCTACTCTTGCAACAATTTTCGAATGGGAAACCCCAGTGAGGTGGGGAAAATTATTTATGCGCCCTATACAATCTGGAATGGAGACGTTGAGATGGACTTCTTGGTGGTAACCAAGTCCGCCCACAATGCATAAATAAGCTTTTTATGCCAAGCCTTCTTGTTGTCTTGCAGGAGACTTTTGATGATCCTAGTCAGGATTTTATTTGATTATTTTGCTAACCCATTTCCTTGTGGATAGTACACTATAGAATGCCCTGGGGTTATATTGTAATCCTAACAAAACTTCTCCATTTTCTTAGACTTGAATGTGGCCGCGTTATCTATTATGATATTGATAGGGCATCCAAATCTCGATAAGATGTTTGTCTCCAAAAATTGGATGATGAATGCGTTAGTAGCCTTCTTCCTGGGGATTGCTTCTATCCATTTCATGAGGCAATTTGTGGTCGTGAGTATCCATTTGTGTTGCGCCGGGGATGGAAGATTTATTTCCCCTATAAAATCCAAGCCCCACTGCATGAAAGGTGCTTCAACTGAGATCGACTTTAGTGGCAGGGGCTGTAGCTTTCTTCTTAAATCTAAAATCTGACACTTGTGGCAATTGGAAACTTCTTTGTATACTTTTGCAAATATGGTAGGCCAATAGTAACCCGCTCTTAGGATTTTGTGCATGGTGGTTTTCCAGTAGTGGTGTCCTCCATAGTCGCCTTTGTGAAATTCCTTGATAGCTTGTTTATCGTCGTTTTCCAACAAACAACTCAACAATATCCCTCTAGGATCTTTCCAATACATTGAACTTTCCAAGATGCATAACTTAACTACTTTGAGCTTTAAAAACCTGGCCTTGGTCTTACTTAAACCTGGAGGGGCTTGCAGATTCCTCAGCACGTAGATGATGTCTATATACCATGGTGAAATGATGAACTACTGAGACACCTGCACAGTTGTTTCTTCTTGAGGATTCTCTGACAGATTAGCGATGCATTTGATTCCCACAGCATCACAATCTGACTACACCATAAGATTTGCAAGGCCCTGACCCTTAATCAATTTCGTGGGCTTGATTTCAAGGCCATACTCCAACATGGCCGCTATCCACTTGCCTCTCCTTCCCTTAGGTTCAGGATGAGTCAAGATATCCTTGACTGAGTTGTTGGGCATGTAAGTGATAACATGGGAGTGTAATATGTACATTCTGAACTCCTTTAGGGATTTTACCAAAGTGTATGCTTGTTTCTCCATAATGTCGTACCTTAGTGGAGAATCCCTAAGCATCCTGCTGAAATAGGCTATAGGCTTCTCAAAGTTCTGATCGTCTTTCTGTAACAACAATCCAACAATAATATGCTCTGAGGTGAATGAAAACAAGATGAAGTCCTTTGTGAAGTCTAGACTGGCCAACACGTGAGATTTAGTCAGTCCTACCTTGATATCTTCGAATGATTTCCTGGCTTTTGGGTTCCACTTGATCTCATTTTCCTTTCTGAGCATGTAGGTGATATGTTTTATAATTTCTGCCAGGTTCAGAATGAATCTTCGCAAGAAATTCACTTTTCCAAGGAAGGATTGCACTTCCTTCTTACTGCGTGGAGTGTCAATTTTCAGGATTCCTTCAACCCTGTTGGGGTCTACTTTAATACCCTCTTTCAAGATGATGTGCTCCAAAAGATTCCCTTCTTGCATCTTGAAATGTGATTTTTTTGGATTTAATGATATGCCAAATTTCCTCCATTTCTGGAAAACTTTCTTCATATGCCCGAGGTGTTGTTCGTCGAAGTCAGAGTATACTGTGATGTCATCCAGATAGATCACAATAAACTTGTCCTTTTGGTCAACAAATGTTATGTCCATTTCCCTCTGGAAGGTATCTCTGACGTTAATCAAGCCAAAAGGCATATTGGCATACATGAACGTCCCCCATGGTGTCGTAAAAGCTGTCTTTTCTCTGTCATCCGGGTGGACCATGATCTGATTATAACCTGAAAAACCATCCAGCATGGACATCTTTTGGGACCCACCACCTTTTGTAGAATATAGTCGATTTTAGGGAGCGGGTAGTGGTCCTTAAGGGACACTTTGTTTAAGTTTTGAAAATCCACACACAATCTTATTTTGCTGCTCTTTTTTCTTACAGGTACCAAATTGGCCACCCACTTTGAAAACCTTAAAGAAACGATGATTTTAGCTTCAAAGAGTTTCTTTACCTCCTTTTCGATCAGTGAAAACAACATGGGATTTATCCGTCTCAGCTTCTATTTGAAAGGCCTTTGGTCTTCTTTGAGAGGGATGACATGCTGAATCACTTTAGTGTTGTACACCTTCAATTCGTCATAAATCCAAGAGAAAACATTGAGGAAATCCTTCATGAGATTGATGTAGTCTTGCTTGACCTCTGGACTGAGCATTTTCAAAAATTTGATTATTTTCAGGTTCTCCTCAGTCCCGATGTTGCAATCTTCAACATCCTCATCGTTTGCAATGATCCTGGGATTTCTAGCCACGTTGTTTTCGTCAAACATCTTTTCCAGCGGAAATAACCCCTTTGGGATGATATTATTTTTCAGTTGTACTATGTCCCTTCCCACTATCTGGTTCTGGAAAGGTTCGTCATCACTACACGCATCTGCACTCTCATCTTCGTTGCAACAACACTCATCATCAATGTTGATGTTAGTGAACTCGTCGATCATTAGGAGGAATCTCTCCACCTGCTTGTCATCCTCAAACACTTGCCAATATTTGATATTATCAGGCACTGACAACCTGTGTTTGACTTCAACCTCGTATTTTCTATTCAGAAAGATGGGAATTTTGAAAACCGAGGCCGAGGTGGCCAATGCATCAGCGATTTGATTTTTCCCCCTCAGGATCGTCGATAGATTATACTCCGAGAATTCTTCGAGGAGGTCTAGCACTAGGTTTTTGTACGCTCTCAGCGCGGGGTGTTTGGAATGATATAGGCCTTTCACCTAGTTTATAACCAGTTCAGAGTCCCCATGCACTGTTATCCTATTTGCGCTTAATTCTTTCAAAACCTTCAGGCCCAAAATCAATGCCTCATACTCGGCCATATTGTTTGTACAGTCGAAAGTGAGCTTGTATGAGAAGAGTTTTGTGCCCACCTTGGGCAAGCTTATCCATACGTCGGTCCCTACCCCTTCTTTGTTGACTACACAGTTGAAACTCATGTTCCACATCTCATCCTCTATGTGGTTTCTCAGGTTGGCGCACTTTGCTGCTCGTCGCGCGACTTTATCATCGACGGTCATGATGGTCGTCGGTTCTTCCTCTTCAAAACTAAGGTCATTGTAGAATATGGAGGAATTGGCCTCAGTGTCGATAGAGTAGATAGGATGATTATTCGGTTGCGTCTTGCTTCTTACCATGTATTTCAGCAACACTTCTATGTATAACTGTCTATCCCAGCCAAAGATGAGAATGGTGGTGTATGACATGTCCATTTGCAGAGTCCCCTTTAACTTTGCAACCCATGACCTGGATAGCATCATGCCAAACTTAGGGGGTATGTCTGCCACGACTACATCCATAACCATGCTCTTCGAAGGAATTTGGGTGAGTGACATGACCAAGTCTTTGATGAGACCCAAGCACTTGACTTTCCTCAAATCAAAAGAAAAAATGTCCTTATAGGGCCTGGTGATGTCCAAACCCAACTCGTCCATGATCACCTTTGGCATGAGGTTGTGTGACACACCGGAGTCTAGCATGGTGTTATGCAGGGTCATGTCATGGAATTTAAGACTGGCATAGAATGGGGGAACATCCTCAGTATTGCTTGTCTCCTCTACGCGTGGACCAAACAAAATGGTAGGGTGATTGTCTTGGATGTTCAAAGTGTTGGGGGTTTGTCTCATTTTAAGCATTTTAATAATATGCTTTCGATATTCACCCTTTATGATAAGTTCGTTAAAAGGGACAGAGATTTTGATCTTGGCCATTTCATGCTCAAAGTTAAAGGGGGGATAGACCTTCTCTACCTCCTTTCCACACGCTTCCCATCTTGTTTCCATTTCTTTCCTTGGGGCCTCCTCCTTTGAATTGGCCTTTTTAGTTGCATCCTTGGTCGGGTTGTCTGGCTTCAGTTGGATTGTGGAAGGGGTTTTCATTGGAGGTTTCCTTATGGGATTTGTCTGCTAAGGTTCAGTAGGTGCCTCCTTGCTCCTGAGGTTATATTTCTTCTGAAACTGCATGATGGCGTTCTGATAACCTTTCCTGAACTCTTTCGTTTCCCAAGACAATGTGTCATCCGTCTGAAGTATCATATCATCATTTTCGCTCATGTACTGAGCATGTTCTCCCTTTGTCAAAAACACGTGCGAGTTCTTCTCATCCCAACAATGCATTTGGTCTTCGAACATCTGATCGAAGTCCTCATCCGCGTAATGTTTTTGGAATGAAGGCCTTGTCTGTTGGTTGCCTTGGTCTCTCTGCTCCCTCTATTTGATCTAAGGGACCTGAACCCTTTTGGGGTTCTGATTTCAGGGCTGAGGTTCATGTTGTTCTCGGGGAGAAGGTCTATTTCCCATGGACATTATTTCCATCAATTTCTCCATGATCTTCATCATCAAATCAAATTTGTCATCTGAGGACCGAGATGTCGATGGATGTGCATCCCATTGAGGCTTCTTATCTCCTCTGTTGAATCTCTGTTTGATTTTCCCCGATGACATCATATTAACCTAGACCTCAATTGCGTCTCTCATCATGGCATCTAAATTTGTTGATCGTATTTCTTATTTGTTGATCTTGGCGTCTATAGTGAAATCATTGTCGAAGGAGTCTGTGTATCATAGTTGCGCAGCCTCAGGAGGTGGTTGGACCTCTACGAGAATTGAGTTATACACCCTCATGAAACGGGCTGAGAATTCTTGCACTGTTTCCTTTGGCGCCCTCTTCATATTATTGTACTGCATCAACAGCTGCAAGTGGTTCTTCTTGTCTCCCCATCTGGTAATGAAAGATGTTTCAAATGCGACAAAGCATTGAATGCTTGCTGCTGAGAGGGCTTTGAACCACTTCCTCACCTCCCCTGTGAAAATCTACGTGAATATTCTCATTTTCGCGTCTGCATAGTCTACCTCTTCTAGGTTGAAGAAATCGTTGAACCAATCCAGATATTTTTGGGCTGAAACGTTCCCTTCAGCATCATAGAGCTTAATCCTCTGGCTTTAATTCTGGGGAAAATCATGTAGTTGGGATGGAAAAATGAGGGGAGCGAATCTGGCGGCCATGACTCTAGGCAGGTTTGGGATTTGGGGGATGTTCTTAGGTATCAAAGCTTTAAACCTCTTCTGGTCGAAGACTATATCGTCTAAAATGGTTTCTGACTTAGACCTGAATAAGGTTTTCTCAAACAAGGCGTTAAACTCAAGGTCATCAATGCTTTGTGTGCCATCTTTGGGTAAGGACATGCTTCTATCGAGGTAATAAAACAGGTCTGGCACTTTCTCTCTAGTCCTACGCAAAAGCTTCTTAGGATCGCACACAGGCTCTACAGGGTTTGGGTCAGGATTTGCTCTGGTATAGATCATCTTCAGAGCCAGGGTTCATGAATCACGCTACTTTGTGCTACTGGTCTTTTTGACTGGAGTCACCTGGGTAAATATTTCAACCAATATAAATGTTTGTCCATCAATTACCCTTAGGGGTCAAAACTGTAACTTTAGTTGTTCTCCCAGAGAAAATTTATTCAATTCTGTCCCCGACAACGATGCTAGAAATGTTAGCTCTCCGTAAACTTCGTTCAAATGAGCAACGAGTGACAAAGACAACCTACAAACCAACTTTGAGGCCCGAAACTAGCCTTTTGGACCTGGAGAGGGCTCTCTCGAGAAACTTTGTCTGGGTACAGGATATGGCTTTAAACTGTCGGCTAGATTTAACACCTTTAAATAATAAGTTTTGGTTTTATTGGTGCAAGAGAGTAAGACCTTGGGCTATGGAGTCAGTTCGAGAATATGATGGAAACAAATGACTCGGTGACTGAACTTGAGAGGATAAAGGGTAAGCGAGCAATAGTCTTCAGTGTAAAATCATTGTGTGTGGCGAGCGGGGAAAAACACAGGAAGCGACTCTGAGCACCGCTGAGGATGAATTTGGAGTTCGCTTAGAGGAAAGGCAGTTTGTCTAAACGACGTGAATCCTAGGTTTGAAATTATGTTCCTATTTAGATAGAAATAGATATGAATAAAGAATACAGGAAGAACATATGCAAAGAGAGGAAACAATACATCCAACTACTACAATTAGAATCTTTTCATCAAAGCTTCAGGACTTTTGCATTAAATTTCGATCGAGCTAAAACTACATTCATTAGTCACTATATACACTAGTTTTTCCAACCAACCTAGCTTACATTGAAAATATAAAATATATAGGCAAGGGCACCGCTTGGGCTTCCCTGTTCTCTAGCAACTATACCTAGAATTTAGGAAACTAACTGTCCTCTGTTCAATGACTCTTCGCGTGACATTTTTCCAAAAATAAGAACTAACTGCATTCGATCATGTCATAACCCCTTGTCTTTTACATGGTGGTTCGGTTATCATCAAGGTCTCATCATGGGGGGGAGTTTTGTGTCGATGTTTTCCTTTGACAGGGTATCAGAACGATGAAGTGCTCTGTCAGACTCTCGCCATCCACTATAATGGCCCTGATTTATGCCACATGCTCATTTGCTGGGGTGCATATGTGGTGAGTCACTTTTGACTATCGCAGTCGTTACAAAAATGAAAAAACCATCCAAGGGTGAAGCTTTCTTCAAAACTGTCAAGATCCGCGCGACGTTTGAGAATACAAGAATGAAGTCAGTTAATCATGTTTATTTTGCGCACTGGAAAGAGCTGCATAGAATTTCTCCCCGACCGCTTCACATTATCTGAAATGCTTCTCATTTCTTTCTTCTGATATCCTCTGTGTTTCGTACAGCTGCATGATTGTATCCTATGCTTCCCTGAGATGTCTCTCTAGCCACGTCACATTTCCTTCGCGACCTTGTGTTGCTGACACTTTGAGGGTCTTTGCTGCTAACTGTTGTCTTAGTTCTCTGTTTTCCTGGTAAATCTTGATGATAGCGAGATGTGCTTACCTCATATGCTGAGACAACTCTCGAACATTTGTGCCTCCGGTGCCTGTCCCCCTCATTCTTCTCCAAATTTCTCGACTTGTACCTTCGGTAGGTTCCAGTCAAATGACGCGCATAAGTAATTCTTTGGCAACAAACTTTGCGCACGGTTCACTTGCGACTCGGGTTTCCCCAGCTTCCTTGTTCTTCTTTGGCCTGCCCCTTCTCCAGGGTATTTTCTATTGGGGGGACATGGCTTCCAACATATTTCCTTCATGCGCATCCTTTTCCACTCTAGCCTCCACGCGGTGTGATATTACCCTTCCCGCAGACATATAGGAATCTCCTTTTGGATCCTTGGGGATGCCTGCTATGAGAAATAATGAGTCCCAGTTGCTTCCAACCATCCTAGTTCCTCAACTACCAACAATTTAATCAGTGAGACATGAGAGAGTTTCCTTTTATATTGATCCACTTCTGCCTGCGCGTTGTTTTCCATTTCTCGGAGGTTCTGATGTAAGAAGAAGGGTAGATTTAATGGTCTCCTTCCTGTAAAGTGCATCAACAACCTAATGTGATGCGAATGTATCCTGTCAAACCTCCCTTCACAAGTGAAATATTTCCCGATTGCTCCAAGTAGTTTTTGAAAAGGTTCCTGCAAATATCTACTCGGAACGCCTGTCTCAATTTCCCCACCTAAACCATCTAGCTTGATGAAGTTTTCATAGAACCGCATGTCCAAAGGAATCCATTTAAACCACCTTTTTCCATGCAAAGGGATCTTTGTTGCGGTTGACAGAGTTTCCTTGGTTACCTGGAAAGTAACACCCGAGATCACTACGCGGAATCCATCGAAACTGAGTGTGAACTGCTCAGCTAGTCTCATATTGAATCCTTGAATTTTCTTGCAAAAGGCCATGCACCCAAAATATTCAAAGGACGCTATGACCTCTAGATCTTCGTTGATCAAAGTCAAGTTTTGGGGCTCAGGCCCAACGTTTCTGCCACTTTGCACGCCCTTCCTTATGTTTTGGGAGGTTGCCATGGTGCAACTATATTTTCCCTGCGTGTGATGGATTAGGCATGGGCCTAAGGCAGTAGTCCTGATCAACCTGGGCTTGCGAGAGAAAGCTACAAACAATGCATAAGCCTGATTTGTGAATAGAATGTGTGCAAAACATATGGAATTTATAACAGAGCAGGCAGGAGGTGGAATGTGCCAAGGAACACTAAATTCATGGCGACTGGATGTTTTGAAACAAACCGAAGATTTTCCATAGCACATCTGCACGTGCAAGGTACAACTGATAAGGGATACAGGGCATACATGATACAAACATCACAATTTTTCATTCTCCTAACCTTCATAATGAGCT